>APFE031363226.1:57054-74203 GCA_000404065.3 Pinus taeda
ATTGTTTTGCAGTAACCAAAGAGATGGCGGTAGGCGGTGCTACCTCTGGTATCCTGTACAACTTATTTCCCAAAGTAAAAATAACAGCACTAGGCCTTGATTCATACACAACATGTCGCTTCCACAAGTATGGTTGGCCTAATAATACATCACAAACATTAAGGGGTGAAACGTCACACAATACCTCATCCATGAGGGGCTTGATGTTTTATGGAAGGCAACACTGTTGGCTCACACGAAGATCACGTCCTTGGTGAAGCTACCTGATGGTGTACGATTGTGGATGTGTTGTGGTTGGTAAGCCCAGCTGCTTCAAAACCTCTGCCAAAATGAGGTTCTTTTGGCTCCCGCTGTCGACAATGAACTGTAGCGGGGAGCCCTTTACCCACATCTGGGAGTGGAAGAGGTGCTTCTCTTCCTTTGGATCTTCGGGTTCCTCCTTTTGGATCTTCGTGGTGGCAACAGTGGAATTGGGCTCTACATCGATAATCTGCTTCCCTTTATCATTCCCCTTGTCGAGTTCTGACTCATAGTCGGAACATGCATCTGATTCTGAAACCTTTAGCTCAGCCACCAGTGACTACTTGGCCTGACACTCACTTGTGTTGTGAGTGGAGCTCTTATGGAAATCACACCACTTTCCCGTGTCCTTTTTCGGCTTCGCGGCGTTATTCTTTGCTTTCGGCTTTGGCAGGTTGTCTTGGCCTACCTTGCATTGGCTTTCTCCCTTGTTCTGCGGTTTGGGGGCACCTTTCCCTTGCTTTGGATTCGCAGATCCAAAGTCTTGCTTCTTCTAGTTAAACTTTTTCTCAATCTTGACGGCATATCGGTAGGCCGTGCCGAGCGAGGAGATGTTCAGGAATTCTATTTCGTCCTAGATGTACCTATGCAGGTGACTGCGGTATTTGAGTATCAAATGCTGCTCTGAATCCTTGATACCCAACTTTGTACGAAGGGTATGGAAAATATTGGTAAACTCTGGCACGTCTTGGTCCCTTCCTTACCGCATCGTGGTCCACTTTATGTATTGATGGTCATAACTTCCGATAGGGTAGTACTGATCCTTGATGGTAGCCTGGAATTAATTCCAAGTGGGTGCGACTGAAAACAGTGAGGCCGTACTTTCATCCTTCTTCTTGCAGTAGGTTTCCCACCAGTCCTTAACGTGGGGGGCATCTTTGAGAAGAGCGAAAGTAATATTTTCCCGGCCGGAAAAATAATGAACAAAAAAAGACCCTTCTAGCATATTTAATCATTTATCTACGGCGTCTGCATCTATCTAACCCTCAAATATGGGAATTTCAAAGTTAACTTGTACCTTAAAGGGTGTGGCACTTCCAGAGTAGCTACTGGAAGTAGATGTGTCGCCCCTGGGTAGCCGCAGAAGGATCTGGGCAAAGTTGTCCATCATCACGTTCCTTTGTCACTCGAGGGCCTCTTCGAGCAAGATTTTGATAGGATCTCCTACCCCCTCATCTTTCTTTTCATCCGCCATGGGAGGCCATCGGGATTTGTGAGGTTGGTCTTGCAAAGGTTCGACTAGTTCAAGCCCTAACTCCTTATATCCTGACCTCGTTGGGGACATGCAAAGAAAGACAGAGAAAGTGTAGACTGCCTCTGATACCACTGATCCAGATTTAAACAAGAACGCAACAAATTACAGATATAATCATACATACAAATACGCAACAGAAATAATACTTCATTTCATTACTGTAAAATACTAAAATATGCTTACAAACAAAAATGGAAATAAACTAGCTAGGGTGATGGTATCTTATCTCTGAGAAGAGATGTTGTAGCTACATGCCTTTGAATTGCCTTACAATGAGGCTCAAAGGCCTATTTATTGTTGAGAAACAATGGAAAACCCTAAACATTAAAAAAACCTAACCCTAGGTGATGAAGCGCCAAACTATGGGCCCCGTTTTGGGTAAATTGGTACATCAACCTCTTGGGGTTGTAACTTTGGCATACGTTCTCCATTTGACAAGCACAATACCATGTTAGAAAGATCTATCCAAGGACTACAACTTTGGAAAGTGCAACATTGGTCTATTGGCCCATGTTGCTCACAATTTTCCCAAAAAACGTCGTTTATGGCCTCAAAACGGCTCCAGAAGTTCAGGACCCGAAAAACTACTAAAAATAGTAAATTGTGCTATAATTAAGGAAACTGAAAAAACTCAAAGAAACAATGGTGGGGGTCCAAGTGGCATTGGCGGGTGGCCACCAATATCCACCTGGATTAGGATGTGTATGCCTTTAGTTCAACTCCATCCCCTCCTTTATGGTTACGCAATGTGGATGCATATGTGTGAATAAAATTAAGATGCAAGCATGGTTGGCATCTTGGAATTATTCCTATAGCTATTAGATCTCCTCTTTACTCATTATGGATCACACAATTTTTTTGGGTCATATCCTACATGAAATTAAGCAAATTCCAATGGATGCAGGTCCATAGATGTTTTGGTCTTTCATAATAACATATGTCTATATTAGCTATGGGATGTGTATGCCATACGATTAACCTCCTTTGCCTTCCATGTTGGCTATGGGATGTGTATGCCATATGATTAACCTCCTTTGCCTTCCATGTTGGCTATGTGATGTGATACATGTGTGTGAATAAAAGTCGGATACACCAATGATGTGTCTTGGAATTATTTATTTGATTATAAAATATCCCTTTTCTTCCTTTTGTATCCCACATTTGATGAGGATTAGGTTTTCACAGGTGTAAAAGTCTTTACATACCATGGAGCTTATTATAATGGAGGTGATTCCATTGTGGTCATAATATCTCTTACTAACATATTGTTAAATTGGTTGCAAGATGTATATTCCTTTGTCTTGGCCTCTTTAACCTCCTTTATGGATTGTGTGATGTGGGTATGTCATGTGTACTTTTTACAATTATCCCATACTTGTAACTTTGGGTGAGAAGGAGTAAATATACCCCTTTTTTTTATTCACTAAGAAATGTTGAATTTCACTTATTGGATTGACAATTTGTCGGCTTTCAAATGAGGGCTATCATTAAGCATGCATTGTGAGTTTAAAGTAGTTAAACAAGTAGTATTAGTGAAGAGTGGATAAGGTGGGTGGTTGATGTATGGAATTCAAATATGCCTAGTGAGGATCTTGGATTTTTTTTTTTATTGTTTTAAAATTTTCTCTTTCCTCATTGTGCATCCCATATTCAAGTAGCTTCAAAATTGTGGGCTATAAAATTCTTTGCATGCCATGAACGTATGCCGGTGGAGGTGAGTCGATATTGGTCATGAACTCTCTTGCTAGCATATTTCTAGAATGATTACATGATGTAAACTCATTATGCTTAGCCTCCTCCCCCGGGTTTTATGGGTTATGTGATGTGGGTGCATATGGTGTGCATCTTGGAATTATTTTTATGAGTATAAAAGCTCATTTTTTATTCCTTATGTATCTTACATTGTTTTGGGTTTAGGTTAATGGGGGTGTAACATAACTTACATGAATCTTATGATAGTGGAGGTGGGTCTACAATGGTCATTTCCTATCTTATTGATATATTGTTAAGTTGGTTTCATGATGAATATACCTTATGTTTGGCTTCCTACCCCTCATTTATGGGTTATATGACATGTGTAATTGCACACACACACACAAGAAAATAAAAGAAAGATGAACCCATGGTGAGCATCTACTTTATTATTTCTATAAATATAAAAGGTCCTCTTTCATCCTTGTATATACCCAACATTATTTTTGGGGTAAGCTTGTGGGAGTGTAAAAGTCCGACTATTATGACACCAAGGGGGGCATATATTGGGTTAAACGTATATGGTGTGACACCAAGGCGGGGCATATATGGGGTTAAATGTCCATGTAATGTGTAAATGCATAGGTAATAGGGTCAAGTTAGTTATGAAGGGGTCACTTATGCAACATGTGAATATGTATATATAGAGATAGTGTAGTCATTATTGAGGAGAAGTGATTTGGATGCATGAATGTGTTTAAGTGTTTGGAGATGTTTATCCTACTTTTAAGGAGTTATTGTGTAAATTATCTCTCTTATCTATATTGAATTTGTTCTCCATGGTCTCATTGGTTTACATGGTGTGTACTTCTGTTTTTTAATGTATTTAGATCTAGACATTTGGTTTTAGAACATATTGTCCTAGGGTTTTATTTCTTCAAATAAGTCATCTTAGAATTTTTGTTATAACTTTATTTTTGAGAAGTTTCCATTATTGAAAATTTGAGGTGAATGAGAAGACATAACACATTACAAGAGTTCAAAATTTTATATTTTATTTCACTATTAATTTGGATATATACCCTATGGAAGTTAGGGTTTTTGACTAGTCTTGAAATCCATTTCAAATGAATCATCTTGGAATTTTCATTATAATTTTTCCACGGAAGTTTCATGCCACAAATTTTTTAGGATACTAAGGAGAGATTCTTGGGTATAGATGGTCAAATTTCTAGAATTTTTTTCACTATAGCTTTGGAGATATACCTTGTAGAAGTTAGGATTTTTTACTAGTCTTCAAATCAGTTTCAAATGATTTATATTGGCATTTTCAATATACTTTAACTTTTTTTTATGGGAATCTTTAGAATGTGAAATTTTAAGGAGAATGAGGAGAGATATTAGGTTACAAGTGATACATTTTTTATATTCTAGTTCATTAAGTTACAAGTGATAAATTTTTTATATTATAGTTCTCTATACTTTCAGATATATACCCTGTGGAAGTTAGGGCTTGTGACTAATTTAGAAGTCAGTTTCAAACAAGTCATATTGATATATTCACTGTAACGTTTCTCCAAAGAAGTTTAAAGTTATGAAATTTTTAGGAGTCTAAGGAGACACATAGAAGAGCTTCAGGTAAAATTCCATAATCATATCTAAAAAATGGATATGTGGCATGCTATACCAGTTTGCTCTTGGGCATGGGCCAAATATTAATAGGTTTTGGGAAAGCTGCCATAACTTTCACTTGGCACATCAAATTTTTGTCATACCTATGGCATTGCAAATAATACACATCAAACAGGCTAAAATCTCAGACTTAAAATGGCTGAAATTGTAGATATACACTACAAGAAAGGTAGGCGAGAAGGACAAACTCCATAACAAGGTTTTAAAAGATATGTTAGCTTAAAACTATCTTAACTTTTGATTGGGGTTCCTAATTGAAGTGAATCAAAAGTCATGTGAAAGATAAAACATATAATAATGTACTTTAAAAATGATTATAACTATTTTAGATCATAAATTTTAATGTATATTAAGTTACAAGTTAGGGTTTTGGGTAGATCTCAACTAAGAAGCAAAGAAAATACCTAAATTTAGTAGAGATGAAGATAAAAACATATTTAATCCTATAGA
The DNA here is from genome assembly GCA_000404065.3 of Pinus taeda. Taxonomy (NCBI): domain Eukaryota; kingdom Viridiplantae; phylum Streptophyta; class Pinopsida; order Pinales; family Pinaceae; genus Pinus; species Pinus taeda. Next base: position 62,444 of record APFE031363226.1, read on the forward strand.
ATGGTTGATTTTAGTAAATGGACATGGAATTAATAGCTCAATGGATAAAGCTTATTTTCATGGTGAAGCTAGGAAGTGGTGGATGAGTATTGATTTTGATATTAAAGTGGACATCACATGAGAAGAATTTGAAAAACTCTTCTCAAATAAATGGATTAAGGATACAAAAATGAAGGCATTGTATAAAATTCAAGATGAATTAAAACAAGCTAAAGGGGAGATCAAGAAGAAGGGTGATGATATATCTAGGATACAAAACCTTGATGAAGCACTCATTAAGGAGATTCAACAATTAAAATAAGGTAAAAGTAGCAAGGGGACTTGGAAAAGGAATGATTCAAGGGAAGAGTTGAAAATGATAGATGAAGAAATTTGTAGATTACAAAACCATATTAGAAAATCATTAGATATTGCCAAGATATTGAAAGAAGAAAAGAAGCATTGTCAAGAAGAAACAATGATATCACATGAAGAGACTACCAAAAGACTTAAAGAGGAAATTGACAAGAAGATTGAAGAAACCCTATACATGGATGAGGTAAAACCAAAAAAAAATTTAAGAATTGAAGAAGGAAATCAAAATTTGATATATGGTATCACATTGCAACTTCAAAAGGAGAAAGAAGACAAGATTCAAGAAGGTCACAAGAATATTCTTAAACAAGCTGAACTCCATCTAGAGGATGCACATGTCAAATGTGATGTCATTATCTACAAGGCTAGAGTAATAAAATACTAGTAAAAAAGGATAGGTAAGGACTTTGGCTCTGAAAACAAGATATATTAAATGAGTATGCATAGTGAAGGAAAACCATCAAATGTGAAACCATATGGATACCCTCATAGTGAGGAAATATTTCATGGAAAATAAGAATATAAATATCAACACTATCAAGGAATAATTTGGAATACTCATCAATATTCATGAAATAGGGCCTCACAACATCATTACTCAAGAGGATTTTATCCAATACCAACAATAACTACAAATTGGAGAAGTCACAACAACAATACATGGAATTGAAGGAGAGAAAATTATGCAATAATCAACCATCAAGGATTAACACCAAAAAGAGTTAAGTCTGGTTGGTTGAGTCATTATCAATGGAAAGAAGAATGTAGGAATATAAGGAAATAATATTATTTGGTTTCATCTCATGTAACACCCTTAACTCCAAAGTTTTCAGAATGATTTTATTGAAGAAGGGTATTATCTTATGACCTCAAAGGGGGCATATATTGGGTTAAATGTATATGGTATAACCCCAAGGTGGGGCACATATGGAGTTAAATTACATGTAATGTGTAGTTGTATATGTAATAGGGCCAACATAGTGATTAAGGGGCCACATATGCAATGTGTGAATAGGTATATATAGGGATCATGTAGTCATTATTAAGGAGAAGTGATTTGGATTATGAATGTATTTGGGTATTTTGAGGTGTTTCTCCTATTATTTGAAGAGTTATTTTGTAACTTATCTCTCTTGTCGATCTTGAAGTTTCTCTCTGCACTCAGATTGGTGTACATGCTATGTACTTTTTTATTTTTATTTTTATGTATTTGGATCATAACACCTACATGCCATGATGCATATGACAATGGAGGTGTCCACAGTGGTCATGGCCTCTCCTATTGATATTTTTGCATATCAATATAATATGTATATACCTTTTGCTCAATCTACTCCCCTTGCTCTATGGATTGCAAGATGTGGACGTGTATGTGTAAATAAAAGTCAAATATTCCAATTATGTGCATCTTGGATTTATTGTTATGAATACAAGTGCTCTTTTTTCCTCCTCGTTCTCTCACAATAGTCAGGGAGACAAATCTAAAATGGTGTATAATTACTTACTTGCCATGACTTGTGTTAATGGATATGGTTCCATAATGGTTGTGGCCTCTCCTACTAAAATATTGTTTTTAGGGTGGTAGGCTTGTAGGGGCATAAATGTCCTTGCATTTGATGAATCTTGTGGCCTCTCCTACTGTCATATTGCTAAATTAACTATAATATGTATAACATTTCTACTCAACCTCCTCCTCCTCATTTGGGGGATGTGTGTTGTGAGTGTATGTGTGTGAATAAATGTTATATATCCCCATGGTGTGCATATTTATTTGTTTCCATGACTATAAAAACTCTTATTTCCCTTATATTCTTACATCTTTAAGGATGCACCGAGTAGGATGTCATGTTTGAGAATGTCATGCTCATGTTGTCCTCCTTCTAATTACAAGGGAACTGATACTTCACAAGTTTATATCAATTTTTTGTATCCTAAATCATAGAAGGTATCTTCATTAAAATTCAGTTTTTGTCTATCTTGTTCAAGTAAACACCAATTTGAAATAATTTGGAATTTAAAGCTTCAACAATTTTTATTAAATAACATTCATAACTTGATATATTTGAAATAGTTTTGGAGGAAGTTTTGTGCCTCAAAATGTTTTTTAATCATAAGTGAGGGTTTCTTTCAATTCATTAGATCTATGATCAAGACAAAGAATTGTTTAATGCAATGTTTTGTTATACATTTTGTTAGGCCAAATAGTTAAAGAGCATGAATAATGATACTTCCTACACTGATTTTTTTATTTTATTAAATTGAAAGTATGGATACCTTATCATTTCAAATTGTAAATGATCCCTCCCTATTCCTTATACAATATTATGCCTTGAAGTTCAATTCCATGTTGATTTGTCTTTTGATTCATTTTCTACATTTTTGCCTTTTTTACTAAAATTTTATTTTCCACCTCCTTTAATAAAAGAGGAGAAACACATATTGTAAATACTTTTATCTTCTTATTTGAATTCTAAACACCACAATGAAACATAATTCTATCATTATATGATGATGATGATGATGATGACTAGATTTTAAGGTCGCCAAATCTTAGGATAATTAAACACATAGGAGTTAGTTAATATTAACTCAGTGTAATGTGGCCTTAAGTAAAAGTGTGTTTCCTTATTGTGTTTTGTTGGTATGCATTACTATGTATTTGTAGTTATGTAATTTCAATGGTCACAATATGTTCTAGACATAAAGTGATCTTATGGTACACATTCTCCTTGATACTATTGCCTATATTGATCCATATTTTAACACCCAATTGGTCTTTGAATTCTATTTAAAGAGCATGGAGGATTACTTATTTGCTTTAATGTATTGTTTTTAGTGGTCGTGTTGGCTAGGACAATGGATCGTTTCCCTATTTGAGGGTTTTAACCAAGTAAAATAATTGGTGATTATTGATCTAACTATGTGATTGATTTCTTAAGGTGTTTGTCTTGTGTGGAAATACCATGTTTTGTTGAACATGATATGAAAGCTTGTATGAAGACCCACTCTCATTATTGATTAAGATCCTCACCCTGTGTCACTACATGCATCAAAATTTTTATGGGTTCTTCTACTTTTGTGTATTTTTTGGGCTTGCATAGGAACCTTGACATTATTATACACTCATATAGCTTTCCAATGGTATGAGAAATACATTATTTAGAGTTCATATGAAAAAGTTATGCCGCTTGGAAGCTGACCTCCTGGTTTAACCACGATGGTTCAAGAGGATGCCATGTCAACCCCCACTATTCATGTAAAAGGGGCTAGACATATGTGGACTATGATGAAGACTCTGTAAGTGTCAAAGATGTAACTCTAGTTAAGAGTGAAGGAGTCAAAATTGACCCCTAGTTGGCTATCAGACTATGTTAAAACCAAGCCACTAGGAGTAGGGTTTCCATTCTATATTAATGTATCTTGTTCCATAGTAGAGTGGAGAAATTGAGAGTAGAAGTTAGAGATAATAACATAGGGGATTAGTGTTATATAATAGCCTAATGGGTCATAGGTCTTAGGTAACTCCATAGAGAGTGTCTACTCCTTTGTACTTGCATTATTTCCATATTAGAGAAAAGAGAGCAAAGTAATGTCACCTTCCAATTGGGTTTCCTAAAGCACATATTTTTGTTCATTGTGGATGGTATGTAATTGTATTTGTTGTTCTTTATTTTCTACATTTTATCTATTTTATGCATAAGTAAAAAAAATCAACGATTAACAAATATGGAATCTAAAAGAATTTAACCTTCATAGTATAGATTTATATTTATTTTATAAAATTTGTTGTGACAACTATCCAATGGAATATCTATCATAGTTTACAGATCATATTCAAGGGTATAAAGTTTCATTATGTATTTTAATATTTTTAGTATGTTGATATTTTGAATTTTTATGTTTGGTACCCTTTCTAGTCTATATCTACTCTTTGTTGTGCGCTTTATGCAATCTTAACAAATTAGAAACAACACAGAAAGTGTTTTCTTTTCTATGCATTCTCTTTATTTTATGCTCTATTTGATGTCAACAAATAGACAATAGGGAGAAAACTTTCATTTTCTGGTAAGACTAGCCTAGATCTAACACCATTGTTGTAAAGTTTTGGAATTTTTTTCTTTTTGTGTGTGTGGGCGGTTGCATCAACATTTTTTGCAAGAAAAAAATGAAGTTTTGGGGGTAAGAATGTGCTTTGAAGCAAATAGTTTAAAGAAATAACAAAAAAGAATAGAGAGAAAAGACCCTCCTCCTCCTTCATAATATTTGACATATAGTTTGCATTAGCTCACTTGGTTGAAAGTTACTTTACTTAATAAGAGACCTTGAGTTCAAGTCCTTCTTTTCATTAAGTTACTTTTGAAAATGTTAATGCAACTTTGAGGTTTTTCATAACCTTATTGTAAAGTGCACTTCATTTAAATTATAAAAGTGAATCATTATAAAATAATTGCCCACAAGTAGTACAACAATTGGTAAATGTGGGGTTTAGTCCCCATTTGGTTATTAGTTCAAATCCTATGGACACCTTTGTGATACCTTAGCCTTCCTCAGAGTCATCAATTCATGTAAATAAAAAAAGAAGAACTTTATTATTCTTTTTCAAGTTTCTTTTTGCATGCAATTTTAATTTATAAAGTAATTTCACCGTAAAAGCATTTGTCACTTATTTTACAAAAGTGGGTTGCACCATAAGTAACTTATTTTTAAATTAAGCTTATAGTTAAAGTTAAAGAAGGGAGGGGTTTTATTTTTATTTTTTACTCAACATTTTCATTGTGCATCCATCACTATGTGGGCCAACCTCTACCTGACATGTGGCATTTTTGGTTACCTTTTATGCTTTTATTAAAAGGGCATAGTTTTGACAGTTGAAGTTTGTTTTCGATGTTGTTTTTAACTTCCTATCCTTTTGAGAAATTTCCATCTAAATAGTCAATTTTTACTTTGGCAGCCATCTTAACTACATATTTTAATATGTTTAGTCCAAGCAATCTTTTGCTTACTAGTCTCAACTACTTCGTATGGAAATTCCATATGGAGGATGCACTACTAAGTAAAGGACTATAGTGGATTTCCTTGTGTAAAGAATAAACCCCCATTAATGCCACAAACAAAGCCAAATGGAATTGTAAAAATGAAAAAGTAGGTGGATTAAATAAATTTTCCGTCTTTAGTGATTTATGATTTCACCCTTAAGGAATTGATGACCTAGATGAAACTTGGTAAACTAGAACTCATTTTTGGTAAACATAATGAGGTTCAAGCCCACTAGCTTGAAAACTGAGTAATTTCTCTAAATCCAAATAAATAATTTTTCATTGAAGATTATCTAAGTTCAAAACACTCATAATTTTACTTAAAGAGTGCAAAATAGAAATGAAGGATGTTTGTTTGATATATGTCATTCTTGCTAAGCTTTGTAATGCATGATATGTTTTTGTATACACTTTTCACTCTCCAAAGAATCTTTAGGGGCATCTTTATACACCATCATTTCTTGAATCTTTTTGTGATCCTTTAATTATAGAGAAAGATAAACTCTTGCACCTTGGAGTGACCAACATTATAGGTACATCTAATAAAGCCTTGATGAACCAATAGAAGGATAAATCCAAACATCCAAAGAAGAAATTTCCTTTGATGACAAGAAAAATAAGGGTCTTAATCCTTATCAACTAGCTTCTAACCCAAATGGTGACGAATGATCAAAAGAACAAAGTACAAATACCAAGAGTCACTACAATTTTTGTGGGTGATATGGTCATATAAAGTTTAAATGTATTAAATAGATGGAGGCCTTATAAGTAGCAATGAAGAGGCACCACATCAAGTTTGATTCTTCTTCTTCTTCTTCTCACAAACACACACTTTCTTCAATGTAACATCCACTTCATCTTCTAATGAATGCCTTATTGATTATGGAGTATCTTATCATATGGCTAAGGATAAAGCCACTTTTTCTACTCTTGATAAATGTAGCACCAACCAAATATTTGTTGGTATAATAGACCTCTAGTGTTTTATGGTCTAGAATAATTCAACTCGATGATGGTCATTCCAATGATGTATTATGTGCCCCAAGTCCTCTTGCAACCTTCTATCAATATATCAAATCACTCATTCAGGTGAAGATAAAATAATAGAGCTTTTGTGTCACCGAGTTCTAATCAAGGATTTAAAAGATCTGAAGCATGTCTTTGCAACTAAAATTATTGGTTGTACTACTAGGTTGTACAAATTTAACAACTTTGAGTCATCATATTTTCCTTCATTTTTTATTAATCATAGTAATGACTTGAGAAAACTTTGGCATAAGTAATCTAATCACCTAAACTATTTCTCATTATAGTAGTTACATAATCACAATATGGTGGTTGCTCTTCCTCTCATTTCTTGCAGATATGGTGTTTGTGCCAATAATGTTCTTGGAAAACATCTTTGGAATAGTTTTGACAAATGTACCTCTTAGATTGCCTCAATTCCTTGCATCTTGTTCCTAGTGATCTATGTGTTATGCTTCCTTCTCTTTATTTCTCTGGATGTAAGTACTTCTTAACTTTCATTGGTGGTTTCTCCATATGAACTTCTTAAAACTTATGAGTGAAGTGTTTGACATGTTTGTGGTCTACAAGGGCCTTGTAGAAAAACAATTTGGACAAACTACAAAGGTTGAGAACATATAATAGAGGTGAATATGTTAACAATAAATTTACAACTTATTACATTTCACAAGGCATTCAAATGTAATGTACCATTCCATATACACCACAAAAAAATGGTGTTGTTGAGAGAAATAATCATGCATTGAAGGAAATGGAAAATTACATGATGTAATTTAAGGGGTTGAGTGTTCATCATTGGGTGTAAGACATTAATTGTGTCAATTACATCATCAATCAAACCCCCACAAAAGCCTTTACATACATACATACATACATACATACATACACATACACATACACATACACATACAGATACACATACATATACATACACACACACACACACACACACACACACACACATATATATATATATATAGCATTGAAAGAAGCATGGACTCATATTAAGTTAGATGTAAGTCACTTGCATGTGTTTGGTAGTAAAGCATGGGATGACATATTTTATGAGAAAAGGAAAGTAATATAGCCTAATGTGAGAAGTTCCTTTTTGTTGGAAATTTTCAAGATCTAAAAGATTATAGACTTCTTCAACCTCATTCCATTGAAATTGTTATTAGGATAGAGGCTAAGTTTAATGAAAATATCTTGGTCTACAAACCTAATTTGACATTTGTGTCATCTTTGGCATGCAAGCCATCTTTAGTATTTGTGCCATCTTCTCTTCCCAACTTCTGTATTAGTGATCCTATTTAGGTTTCTTCTTTAGATGATGATCGTGAGGATGAAAACCCACCTTTGCTTTCTCACCTTCCTATAGTTGGGTCCACTGAACATGAACTTGCACCAACACCATAGCTTCCTGGATGGGTCACACAACATGAGAAGTAGTTGGTGATCCTACATATCAACATCATACAAATCCATTGTTCCATCAAGCCCCCTCTCTTTTGGATCAAGTTTCAAAGACTCATGGTTTATAAACATTTGCAAAAGCTTATGCCCATATGGATTGGGACATATTAATGAATGAAGAATATCATTCCTTAATGGTGAACAATGCTGGGGATCTTGAACCTCTTCCAAAAGGAAGAAGACTTGTAAGATGAAAATGGGTATATAGAGCTAAGTATGCATCAAATGAAGGTGTTGAAAGACATAAGGCCTTGTTAGTTGTCAAGGAATTTTCTCAAGTTGAAGGAAGTGATATAGTGAAACCTTTGTCCCTGTAGTCAAAATGAATTCCATATGCCTTGTTATAGCCCTTGCTTCCTCACATAAATGGGGGGTCCATTAGATGGATGCTTTATTTTCCTTCTTGAATAGAGATTTGCAATAACAAATCTACATGGAACAACCTCTCAACTATGTTTATAATGTATGCAACCTTGTTTACGATCTTCATAAATATCTCTATGGCATTAAGCAAGCTCCTCACACTTGGTATGATAAAATGCGTAGCTTTCATCTTTACATCAACTTTTCTAAATATCATTCTAACCCCAATGCATATACCAAGAAAGTAGGAAAGCTTCTCATAATAGATGTTGTTTATGTAGATGGCCTTATTCTCATTGATAATGACCAAAAACTTTTAAACCATGTCGAATATAGCCTTAAGAAGAAATTTGAAATGATATACTTAGGTTATTTGCATTATTTCCTTGCTTATAGGTCTTGAAAACTAGGGAATGGATTTCCCTTTCCAATCTAAGTATGCATGTGACCTTCTTTGCCACTTTCACATGAAAGATTGTAAACTAGCCCCTTCTCGCTTCTAGTATAGAGAAAAACTTGTTACACTTGTACTTCACCTAAAGTAGATGACACTTTGTACTATCAGTTAGTTGATAACCTTTTGTATTGACTTAGACCTATCCTAATATTTCCTTTGTTATTGGTATTTTTGATTGTTATATGCAAACATCCCATGAGAGTCATAAAAAGTTACCCAAATGGATACTTTGATATATCTATGGTATAGTTTAATTGAGATACATTACAGTTCAAGGGGGCCTTCTTTGTTGGTTGGTTCCACTAATTTAGATTGGTCTTGTGGCCTTGATGATTAAAAATCTATTGGCATTTTTAATCTTGGTTTTGGACATGTCACTCGAGCTTGTAATAAGCAACATCCAATAGATCCTTTTACAGTTTGGATTCTAATATCAACATTCAACCATCCTTTGGTGTGACAATAATAATGCCATCACTCACCAAAGATCCAATTTGCCATTAGTGCTTACAAAGACATTGATTTACACATGCACTTCATTAGAAAGCTCATTCAAGATCACATTCTTGAAGTGCTATTTTACCTTATAGATGATCAAGTTGTAAACACTTTCATAGTCTCCTACAAAAGCAAAGTTTTCCAAATTTTGTTCCATGTTAGGAGTTCAAGATAATGTCATTGATGGGGGATAAGTTCTAATGCCTTTTTTTTTCTCCTATTATGTTACTATTGTCAATATTTCAATCCTATCCCAAGTTGTTCTTCAAGGGGACATTAAGATATTTAAATACTTACAAGTTAGTTAACATCAACCTAGTTTAATGTGTCTTTAGGTAAAAATATGCTTCCTTAATTACACTGATAGGTGTGGTCTATATTGGAATTGGGGTGCATGAATTTTGATTCTTTAAAATATCACAAATTATGGATGGTCTCGATTTACTAATGTAAGAATATTCTTCGTCTTATACATGAGGCAATTGGATGATATTAAGGGTTTACACACAAATTTTTTAGTTTCAAACCCTTGCTCATGTGTTTGCTTTACAAATTCTAATGGTTACAAATGAAAAATAACCCCTTTATTGGTTCCATTATCTTGTGCTAGTTAGATATACATCGTTAGATATATGACCGGTTTGATATCCATTGTAATCATGAGTCAGTTTTTTATTTATTGGTTCATGAGTCAATATTGGAAGAATGATTTGTTTCAATGTATAACAACTTGTGTGAGTTGGTTTTTTATTTATTGTCTGAGGAATTAATACTAGAAGAATGCTTTGCTTCAATGTACAACAACTTGTGTTGCTGTCTCTTTTTCAGGTTGTTTTTAGGTGGCCAACTTGCGTGGGTACAATGGCTAAAATGGGTTTCCTTAGACTAAAACGCTAAACATAAACAATATAAAAGGGATTGTGAACCATAGGTGGTTGCCTTGCGTGGGTACAAAGGCTAAAATGGTTTTCTCGGGACTGAAATGCTAAACATAAATAGTAAGCATGTCCGCTTAGGTAGAGCTACTGCAATGAAGAGTACTCTCCTATCAAAATTACCGAGGACTTGAATATGGCCTCAATCTTGAATGGGAAAAATGACCTTTGAAGGGAGAAACACTAAACAAAAGCATTCTCTCTTAGCTAATGGTGATAATCTTTTGTGAGAAATACCCAACACTTGTAGCCAACACATGTATTTTGTTGTTGAAACGACCCACAATGGGTAAAAAAACCATTTGGATAGCCAAAATATAAATTCTTGTGGATTGATTTCTATAGATCATTATTTTCTTATACATTGGAATTCGATCTACTCATAAACTTGTTAATGTATGAAAAATATTTGTTTACTTTTTAGGTATTCATGTGGGATGTACATCACTCTGCAGTTGTGATTTGCATAACTCACTGAAATCATGGTGAATCACCTACTTTCAGAGTGCTAAATGTAGTGTGGAATCATTAGATGCAAAAAAATTTTGTGAGTAGATTGAGTAGGCATAATTTGCAAAGTCGATTTAGTACCATTGCCTCTTTCTAGTGTGATCTTAATATTGTCTAGATTTTTGAGGTATTCAAGCATTCAATCACTACTCTTCACTAGGCTCACCCTATCATGATATGAATGGATATAACATATAATGGGAGGGGTTGTCGATAACCCCTTTGTATAATTTCCTATAAGTTCACATGTTTGAGAATATATGTTCTCTTAGAGACCCTATTCAACATCAGTCATGAAAGAGATAAGCGTGCTCCTACTAGTCACCACTATCAGTCATGAAAGAGATTGGTGTACTCTTACCATTCACAAAAGAGATTACACAAGCAACTAACAGGTGAAGTGACAATTGGTCAATAGGGTTTCAGGATGCTTGATCCATGTTTTGATTATGATTGCAGTTATGAAGAGGGTTTGATCATCAATTTGAAAAGAATAGTATCTATAGTTGCATTATAATAAATATAGATTTGAACTAGATTTATGCCTTTCACAACTTGATTGTAAATAGATCTTCTCTTCTAAGCTCTTAGGGATTCTAGCGTTTGTTCTTTAAGCTATTGTTGTGTCTATGGTATCGAAGAAGATTGTAATGGAATATGGAAAGTTTGATTGTGCCAAATAAGGTGAGCGACTCATAATATAGAGGGAATTATAGTGTGGCCTTTCCTAAGGGATAAATACTATTAAAACAGAAATATTGCCTCATTTTCTCGATGACGTCACAATGGGTGTGTTGCTTGGTGGGTTATCTCGCTATCTTGTGAAATCTTGTGCATGACCTTCTTTTCTTTCTTCAACATGTTTGCATCTATGTGTTCCAATGATTATGTTATTAAAATCAATAATAATGTGGATTTTCAAATATCAAGCATTACTTAGTGCCATCATTAACAAAGTAAATCTCTGTAACATTTCACCTTTTAAAAGAGAATTCCATCTTTGATCAAAATCACTAAATTTGAGTGCAAATAATTCGTTAAATACTTATGAACATAGGATTTTAATATTGAGATTTTAGTATTGGTATTTTAATATGAGATTTTAATA
>APFE031363226.1:93638-127212 GCA_000404065.3 Pinus taeda
TTACTGTTGATTTTTATTTCTGCAATTTCCAGCATTCTGTAAAATTTCCAGAATTTGTGTTTTCAGCAAATTTATTTTTTTTTTCAGCTTGTTGAATGTATGGTTATGGGAAAGGGCATTTAATTACATGGGAGAAATAAGGAGAAACTGAAAACCGGGGTGGGAAAACAATTTTTTTTAACAATTTTATCTTATTTTACGAATGCCTTTGTTTCCTACCTACTTATATGTGTTTCTTGGGTTTGGGTGATATCATATCATACGTGCCAATTCCAAAACAATTCTAGCTTTCCAAAACGTTAATCATTCAAGACAGCGTAGGAGAAGCAGTTTCCACAACAACATAAATCTCGTTGAAATGCCATATTTTCGAAAATTTTGTAAGTATTTTGTTTTATAAAGTCATGTCTCAACATAATTTTGGTTAAAAATATAGAGTTTTTTTCCCAGGGAAAAATCGTAACTTTCATTATATAGATATTGAAAATCACATGTTGTAGATGCTTCAAAAAAGCATATCTCAAAAATCCTGGCCACAGTAGACCACAATTAAAAATATTGAGTTATAAATATAGTTTAATTATAATTTTGATTATGGTTATGAAACGTGATGCGCTCAACCCCTATTTCCATTTCGAAAATAATTAAATTATTTTATTATTATTAATTTTAAAATTTTTAAAATTTAATTTATTATGATTTATTAATTAAAATATTATAAATAATATTCTTTGGTTTAATATCTGCACGTATAAATGATTTGAATATTATATATATTTTTTAATTATAAAAATCATGTATATTAAATATATAATTAGATCATAAACATAAATTAAAAAATATATTTATGATTTAATTTTGGATATTATATATATATATATATATATAATTGTTGATTTGTGTAGTTTGGGAGGTACTTCAAGCCCTAGGGTTCAGGGTTTGGAGGGCAAAGTGCCACAAGGGTCACTTGTGGGCTTGGAACCCAAGTATGGGGTTTTGCACCCAATCGTGTTTGGGGCAATTCCGGAGACACATTTTTACATGTGATGGCATGAGACGGTAGAGGGCAGAAAGGAGAATCCAACGCTTCGAGAATCGTCGAATTCCGAGTTGTAGAAGTGGAGAAATGAATTTTTGAAGTTGACAATTAATTATTGGTTTTCAAGTCATGTAGGCTTGATGTAAATTACTCCAATAGATGTGTCTCTTCACTAATTCATTGGAGCCCCTCTTTAGGCTATAAATAGAGGGTGAATTGGATTCATTTGAGGCATCCAAGTGTGCAACATATCCTCCAAGACAAGAACTCGGTGGAAAGAAGGAAGGCTCTAGTCTAGCCATAGCAAGAAGGGTCTTGGACAATGTGGAAGTAAAGGGTCTGAAGTCTGCTACAGGAGGCCGAGAAGCTAAGGTAAGTACGGATTGCTTTCGCTGATATATTGCCGTTTCAAGGGTCGAGAGGGTACGCAACTAGGCTGAGTTCCTAAGGAGGCAATACACTGCTATTTGGGATTGTTTGGGCACATTTTGGAGGAGGCTGAATGCTGCAACAAGTTGTTGTGCTAGGCCATAGGCCATAGCAAGCAGCGGGAGGTGTTTTAAGGGCTGCGTTAAGGTGGACAGGACCTTAAGAGGGCAACGTAGCATAGGAGGAGCCTCTCCAAGGCGGACCACAACCCTTGAGGGCTTAGATTGCTGACTGTGTGGTGGGTTAAGGGCTGCTATACATGCCCTAACTAGAATTGCAGGAGCAGTAGTGCAAACAGTGGTGACAACAATGTTTTTGTAGAGGATTATTGGGTCAAAGTGTTGACCAGAATTGGATCTTGACATTGCAGCCTGTTGGTGCCATGTGGAGGATCTTCCGAGGAGGTGAAGAGTCTTCCTAGGAGCAGAATTGACAGTGACATGATTGGGTGCCATTGATTTAATTGGAGGGCAGTGTGTTGTCTACCCAAAGTAGCCCTAGAGCAGCAGACAAAAAAGACATTGTTGGTGCGTGATTGGGTGAAGATTGTAGCCTTATGAGTAGCTCTTTGATGGATGAAAGAAGCTACTAGAAGGCAGATTGGAGCTCGGGAATTAGGCCTACCCATAGAGCAGTATGATGAGCCCATGTTCATGGTAGTAGAAGCGACTTGCAGCAGTGATAGGTGGCAACCCTCAGACGTCTCGATGTGTTGTCCTTTGAAGGACTAATAAGGGGCAGCTAGTGAGAAGTATGGGAGCGAAGGGCCGACAGGACGAGATACGACATCGAAGCTGTAATGAAGTTTGTCATTGTATCGTGTATACCATAGACTGTTATATTATTCAAATTTGGTTTAATATAACGAAGATTGGTGATTATACATTATTGTACAATTTTGTTAGAAACCGTGTATATTTGTGCATATGTGATTTATTGCTTTATATTTCCGCTGTGCAAAGTAGTTTATGGTTGCGATTCTTGGTTTGGTAGCATCAGTGATTTTAAGACTCTAACCTAGATCCAAGGTCGTGGAAATTCAACATGGTATCAGAGCGTGTCTGAGCTACTTTGGAAGTAAGTAAATCAGAGTTGTGTGTAACAAAGTCATAGTTTTAAAAACCGGAATAGGTGACTGGACTGGTCAGGTCTAAATGAACCGGTTTTTAAAAAAATACATTAAATAATAATTTTTAATGAAAAAACTATTTTTAAGATTTAAAACCATGATTCCAAGCCAATAGAGACAAAATATGCAAAGTTTGCTCATTTATATACCATGTAAAGGTGAATATATCAAAATGGCACCGAGTGCAATACATATCATCGAAAAAATACATAAGAAATGAGGCTCTAAATGGCCTATAAAGTCCAAAAACAATGCTACAAGCTATGAGGTCATTGGGCTACTACAATACTGCAAGTCTAGACTTTAGACTCTAGGATCTACACATGATCAATCATCAAATTCATCACCACTACTAGACACAAGATCATCTGCAACTTGAATAGCACTGCCACCAATAAGTTAATAACAATAGAAGTGGACCTAATGGAAGTACGAGTTGGTTGAGTTGCACAACTAGTGCCTTCCATTGGTTGTTTGCCTTTCCTTGATGCAGCTATTGATCCAGGTTTTGATGGCACCACCAAATCTGCTTCATCCCCCACTAATGCCATGTCAATATCAAAATCAACATCAAACACAGGATCTTCAGTCTCCTCCACCCATTCTGATGTTGGATCAATATTGTCCAACACAATGGGATCTAAATAAGGTGTTTTGTTCATCATTTGGTTTCGCCATAGTCGAAGGTTGTATTGCATGAAGACAAGATCATTTAACCATTTTTGTTCCAAACAATTTCTCTTCTTTGTGTATATGCGCTCAAAAACAGACCAATTGTGCTCACAACCTAAAGCATTGCAAGTTTGGCTGAGGACTCTAATTGCAAACTTTTGCAATTGAGGATATTGGCTGCCAAATGACTCCCACCAATGTGCTGCAAAGAAAAAGACATTAATTAGTAACTTAGTTCATTTCATTACTTATTTACAAATTACAAGTATTTATAGATAATTTGAATTGTAAATTTGTAAACAATTTAACTTGAAAAGAAAATAAATTGGAAATTGGAATTGCTTACCTAGTTGATCCACATCTCTTGCCATCTTTGCCAAGTTTTTGCCAAAGGTACCAGCTGCCATACTATAAAGATTAAGTTCTCTATGTATTTCCAACTGGTCTGCATGGCTAGGGACCATGCACTCCAAGCAGTCAATCAATTCAGCTCTGACCCCCCCATCCTGCAGATCTCCTAGCGAGCATTATAATGATACTTTGGGTTCAAAAAATATCCAGCTGCATGTATAGTACGATGGAGTTGATTGTTCCATCTATTATCAATGATCTCCCGTATACGGCCATATTTAGCTAACTTGTCCTTGTAAGCTGCCCGTATCTGCTCCTTTGCCTGATCCATAACCTCATAAATGTAGCCCATGGCCTATTTTTCCCCATCCACCATTCTAGCACCTTAACAAGGTGTTCGGTAATTTTCAAAAGCTCTGCAGACCTTTTCCAAAAATAATTGTCAAACACTTTCTTTTTGGTGTCTTTGCCATCTTGTCTATGAGCACACCGATTCAGTCCAATCATTAGAAGAAAACATTTTCTGTAGGTTTTTATGTTGAGCATTGAGACATTGCAACATGAGGAAGTAAGTTGCAAATCTCGTAATTGTAGGCCTAACAAGCTGTTTGCCCCTAGTGTTTTTCCTCATTAGGCTCAATACCCATGAGTGGTTGTAAATGTATTTTGTAATGCACTTGTCATGCTTTACAATGTTTTTTTCCCACTCCACTTTGCCTATGTCCTCAAGCATGAGGTCTGTGCAATGTGCAACACATGGAGTCCAAAATATGGTCCTATATTTGGACTCAAGCATATTTCCAACAAGAACATAGTTTGAGGCATTATCGATGATGACTGGCACAACGTTCTACTCCCCCACTTCCTAATAATGTCATCCAAAAGCTCAAATAGAAGGGTTGCATCGTTCACCTTATCAGATGCATCAACTGATCTAAAAAACATGGTTCCTTGAGGGCAAGAAATAAGGAAATTAATGATAGTGCGGTTCTTTCCATCAGTCCATCCATTTGACATGATGGAACAACCTGTTTTGAGCCATGAATCTATATACTTAGCCAAATACTCATCAATGGAAGAAATCTCTTTTTGCAAAAGAGCTCCCCTCAAGTCATGCATACTAGGGCCTTTGAAGCCCTTTCCTGCAGCTATAACGGAGTCCCACATAGCTTGGTAATAAGGTGAGTGAACAACATTAAATGAGATATTTGCATCATAACACCATCTAGCAATGTATTGATAAGAAGTTTCTTTGCGTTGTTTTTTCCAGTGTTGATCCAAAGTGGGTTGACGACTTGGTTGGGAGGAAGTGGGATTAGAAGAGGCAATGTTGGCAGAGGATGAGAAATAACTCTAGATGTTTGTTCTCTTTGTTCCTTTTGATTATTGGCCAAAAGAAGGATGAACATAGTGAAAGGGGTCATTGGTGGAAGGGATAAAAGAGGAGTTTTGAATCTCATAATCATCATACCCACTCTCTTTCATGGCTTCTAATATTTTCCTCTTCCTTGCAATGTCATCTTGGATGGCCTTCTCCCTAGCCTTATCCTCATGAAACTTTGCAAACTTGGAAAGGTATTATGCCCTAATAGGACCTAACACTTCATTTGGTGCTTCACATGGCTTTATTTGGCCTCTTATCCCAACCACGTGTTGTTTCAATCTGAGAATACCCCCACCTCCAATAGGTTTATGGCATAATTTGCATATCATTTTTCCATCAACCAAATCACAATGAGTCCATGCACTGTCCTTGGCTTTTGGAGCCATGTTGGCTTGAAATAATTAAAATTTGCAAAGAAATCTGCCATTTAAAAAAAAATTGCAGCTAAGAAACATGGAAAACCAAAGCTAAATTTAGGAAAAAGAATGCACATGTAGCCTACAAAATTTGATAGCATAGAACTAAAGATTTGATAGCATAGATGATAGAAGTTAGAAGTTTAGAACACATAAATTTTTTTAATACATGGACAATAGTCAAATGAGGAATTTTCAAGTGAAAATCCTTACCTGGAAATGCAAACTAGCTTCCTTAGCCTCCTATTGAAGATGCCAACTCCACTGACAGCTCCAAACTATCTCCAAAATAGCTCCAATCCAACTCCAAGCCTCTAAGATGACTACTCCAACAAAACCTCAACACTCTCCAAGCTACCAATCAAACTCACAAAAACTCCAAATGAGATGTGTGAGACAAATGAGAGGGACAAGCTCCTTTTAAAGGCTTGGAGAGGGTGTTTTTGGAGGGAAACAACCCTCATTTTCCCTCCAAAACACCCTAAAACCTTCGTAAACTGCGCTGCGTGGGTCCTCCATGGCCTTGGCAGTTAACTGGCCAGTTTTCCATAAACCGGCCGGTTCTGTCCTAAATCAGCCAGTTAGGACCGATTTTTCTAATTTTTTGGCGAAGGGAGGCGTCTGACCAAGTTTTTCTACCGGTTTGACCTAGTCAGCTAGTTTGACTGGTTACAGGTTCAAATTGGCCAGTTTTTAAAACACTAAGTGAAGTACAATGTGAGAGGGAGTTGGTCACATTGTAAGTGAAGGGCTCACTACAATGTCGAAGTTGCAGGCAGGTCTCCAGTATGAGGACAGGTTGGAGGGGTTGTCCAACTATAGTCCTTGGAAGGAAAGGATCAAGTTGGTCTTATAGGTCAATAGGCTCTAGGAGTTTGCCGAGAAAGAGATCAAGAAGCCAACTGACCCAAGGAGCTGGAAATATATGAATATTTGGATGCGAGGGCGAGATTGATCATCCTAGATGGTGTGAAGGATGCCCTAATACCTCATTTGTCCGGGAAGAACAATGCACATGAGATGTGGATGGCTCTTCAGAATTTGTTCTAGATAAGAACAAGAACCGGGTATTGGTATTGGAGGATAAGTTGAAGTCCACCAAGATGATAAAGGGTGAAAGTGTGACCTCGTATTTGATGAAATTGTCTCAGGTCAAAGATGAGCTTCCTGCCATCGGTGTGTCTACCTCATGTGGAGATATGGTAAGGATTGCCTTGAAAGGGTTCACCGAGGATTGGAAGCCCTTCATCAAAGGGATCGTTGCCAGGGAGAAGCTTGCAGACTGGGATAGATTGTGGGATGACTTCATTCAGGAAGAGTTGCGAGACGAGGATCTTCATCTGAAGAAGAAGGCTTCAGATGATGACATGGCACTTGTAACGCGAATGAAGGGTAAGCAGAAGAAGGAATTGAGTAAAGTCAAGTGTTTTAACTGTGGCGAGATGGGTCATTATTCATCGAGATGTCCGATGAAGAAGAAGGGAGATGATGAGAAGAGGAAAGGAAAGCAGGCCACTAGTGTTGCTACTTCAGCTGAGATAGATGATCTCTCCAGGAGATTGGAAGAGGAGGACTTTGCTATGATTTCTCATTTCTCGCAGGGTACTGTCAATGAGGATGGATGGTACGTGGACTGTGGTGTGACGAAGCATATCACAGGGTCACAGGAGTTTTTTGAGACTCTAGTTGAATGGGACTCGAAGTTGTACATGGTGTTGGGCGACAAGAGTTAGTTGGAGATCCGAGGATCGAGAGTTGTGCGATTCAGAATGGAGACAGGACGTGTGATGCGGGTCCAGGATGTACTATTTGTACGAGGACTCAGATATAGCGTGATTTCTGTCTCGATGATCGAGAGGAAAGGGTTTGAAATCTTGTTCTAGGATTGGAAGGCAAGACTCAGGCATAGAGGCTCTAAGTTCGATGGGATTGTACTTGGAGTTAGAGAGCATGGTCTCTACAAGTTGACGGGCAAGCCTGTGGATCATGGAAAGAAGCAGGTGGAGCAGGTGCAGGTTCTAGAGAAGCAGGAGTAGGTGCAAGTGCATGCTTCAGAGGAGCAGGTACAGGTTCCCGAGAAGAAGGTACACCTTCCCAAGAAGGTCTAGGTTCCAGAGACTCAGAGGGAGTCTAGTTCGAGAGGGAGCTTGCAGATTCAGAAGGAGACTTTGCAGTCCAAGAAGAGCACGTGGTTAGTAGGGAGCAAGGGTGTTCCTACAACCACCATGAAGGAATCATGGAGAGAGTGGAAGGCATTACAAGATAAGAAGAAGAAGCAGGGTGCTTCCAGCAGTGACATCGACACTTCCGAGAAGGGTGTAGTTCACCATACAGGGATTGCTGCGATTGTGAGCGCTAGGAGTTGGGAAAGTGTTGTGAGCAGTGATGATGATGACGAGAGACTTCCTAATCATGGAAGTACCTCCCTCGCTAAGAGAGAGTGTTGATTTGTGTAGCTTGGGAGGTACTCCAAGCCCTAGTGTTCGGGGTTTGGAGGGAAAAGCACCACAAGGGTCACTTGTGGGCTTGGAACCCAAGTATGGGGTTTTGCACCCAATCGTGTTTGGGGCAATTCTGGAGGCATATTTCTACATTTGATAGCATGAGACGATAGAGGGCAGAAAGGAGAATCCAACGCTTTGAGAATCGTCGAATTCTGAGTTGTAGAAATGGGGAAATGAATTTTTGAAGTTGACAATTAATTATTGGTTTTCAAGTCATGTAGGCTTGATGTAAATTACTCCAATAGATGTGTCTCTTCACTCATTCGTTGGAGCTCCTCTTTAGGCTATAAATAGAGGGTGGATTGGATTCATTTGAGGCATCCAAGTGTGCAACATATCCTCCAAGACAAGAACTCGATGGAGAGAAGGAAGACTCTAGTCTAGCTATAGCAAGAAGGGTCTTGGACAACGTGGAAGTAAAGGGTTTGAAGTCTGCTACGGGAGGCCAAGGAGATAAGGTAAGTACAGACTGTTTTGGGCTGATATATTGTTGTTTCAAGGGTCGACAGGGTAGGCAGCTAGGCCGAGTTCCTAAGGAGGGAATATGCTGTTGTTTGGGATTGTTTGGGCACATTTTGGAGGAGACCGAATGCTACATCAAGCTGCTGTACTAGGCCGTAGGCCACAACAAGCAGCTGGAGGTGTTTTAAGGGTTGCGTTAAGGTGGACAGGACCTTAAGAGGGCAACGTAGCATAGGAGGAGCCTCTCCAAGGTGGACCGCAACCCTTGAGGACTTAGATTGCTGAATGTGTGGTGGGTTAAGGGCTGCTGTACATGCCCTAACAAGAATTGCAGGGGCAGTAGTGCAAACAGTAGTGACAACAATGTTTTTGTAGAGGATTGTTGGGTCAAAGTGTTGACCAGAATTGGATTGTGACATTGCAGCCTGTTGGTGCCATCTGGAGGATCTTCCGAGGAGGTGAAGGGTCTTCCTAGGAGTAGAATTGACAGTGACGTGATTGGGTGCCATTGATCTGATTGGAGGGCAGTGTGTTGGCTACCCAAAGTAGCCCTAGAGCAGCAGACAACAAGGACATTGTTGGTGTGTGATTGGGTGAAGATTGCAGCCTTATGATTAGCTCTTTGATGGACGAAAGAGGCTACTAGAAGGCAGATTGAAGCTCGGGAATTAGGCCTACCCAGAGAGTAGTTTGATGAGCCTGTGTTCATTGTAGCATTAGCAACTTGCATCAGTGATAGGTGGTAGCCCTTTGACGTCTCGATGTGTTGTCCTTTGAAGGAATAAGGGGCAACTAGTCCACAGTACGGGAGCGAAGGACCAGCAGGACGAGATACGACATCGAAGCTGCATCAAAGTTTGTCATTGTATCTTGTATACCATAGACTGTTGTATTATTCAAATTTGGTTTGATATAACGAAGATTGGTGATTATACAATTTTGTTAAAAACCGTGTATATTTGTGCATATGTGATTTACTGCTTTATATTTCCGTTGTGCAAAGTAGTTTATGGTTGAGATTCTTGGTTTGGTAGCGTCTGTGATTTTAAGACTCTAACCTAGACCCAAGGTCATGAAAATTCAACATATATATATATATATATATATATATATATATATATATATAATGCATTTATAAATTAATAATAAAAAATTGAAACATGAGAAGAGTGAATATAGAGAGAGATTTTGTAAGAGTACCATCATTGTTTTTTCCTTAAAGAATGAGAGGACATTAATATTATTTTATTGGAAAAGTGAGAAAGGATAAACTACTAGAGTTACCCTATGGTTAACTCTAAGTTTCCATCTACCATTTAGAAAGTGATTGGTTCTTATAAAGTTGATTTTGATAGTACATTATTTGTTTTTAGGCCCATTTTAGACCTCAAAGTTCCCTAACGAAGGGTGCCATCGCAGAGACTGCATGGTACGTGGATAACAGAACATTGAATCATATGACAAGTTTGCATGAAGTTTTTGAGACTCTAATTGAATGGGACTTGAAGTTGCATATGGAGATTGGCAACAAGAGTCAAAAAGTTGTTAGAGGGTTAGGTGCTGTGCCATTTAGGATGGAGTTAGGTCGGCTGTTACGAGTTCAATATGTACTGTGGATATTGGAGCTTAGATTCAACGTGTTGTCCATTTGAGTGATCGAGGCGAAGGGGTTTGAGGTGATTTTCCATGATGGGAAAGTGAAGCTCAGGCCCAAAGGCTCTAACTCTGCTAGAGTTATCATTGGAGTTAGGGAGCATGGTTTATATCGGATGACAGGCAAGCCTATAGATTAGGGGAAGAAGCAGGTTCCTGAGACTCAGAAGGAGTCGAGTTCGAGCTAGAGTATGTAGGTTCAGAGCGAGAATCCACAACCCAAGAAGAGCGCATGGTCATTGGGAAGAAGGGGAATTTTGCTGGTAAGAAGGAACCGTGGGATGGCATGAAGGTCTATCAGGAAAGGAAGAAGCAGGAAGCTTTGATGGTAGAGACACACTATCGAGAAGAGTGTGGTTCATTCTACAGGGTATGTTGCAGTAGTGAATGCCAGAGATTGGGCTAGTTCCGCTGACGATGACGAGATACTTCCTAGTGGTGGAAGTACCTCCGTCCTTAAGAGGGAGTGTTGATTTGTGTAGCTTGGGAGGTACTCCCACAACCCTTGGAGTACTAGGTTTGTGAGGAGTTGACCCACAAAAGTGGGTTGTGGGCAATGTACTCAAGTAGTGGGCATTGTACCCAAAGTAATGGATAAAGACCCAAGTGGAAAATAATTCTTTTATTCATTGAGAGCATGTGGGGTACCCTTGAAGGGCTAAGGGGCACCTAAGTCTTCGATGGAGTGGCGAAAGACAAATGAAATGGAATTTATTTGTAATGATAGTTGGGCTTTTGTGGTTTAGTTCAAGTTGGCTTGACCCATGGGACATGACCCTTGGGGTTTAATATGCTCCCCTAAGGTCACTACAAGTAGAAGTGAATTCAAGCTCATTTACACACACCCATAGGTTCATTTCATCAACGAAATACAAGCACAAGAACCAGGAATATCAAGAAGGACGAGTTTGATGTCTTTTCTAGTGTTCTGGTAGACCGAGTTCAAGGAGAGTTGTTCGTGGGTATTTTGGGCATAAGTATGTTCATAAAGTCTGGGATAATCTCTATGAGTAGTCCGAGTTTAGTTCAAAGCTACAAGAGAGGGCTCGGATCTCTGTTAAGCATGGAATATAAGCTCGATTTGAGGTCGAGTCTTCACAAGGAGTAGCAAAGGTTTTCTAGTGGTTGGAAGGTGAATTTAAGAAACATTTATGTGACTGAAGTTGCCATAGATCTGAGGTGGACGAGGTTCTGAGGTGGCTGCAGGAAGGAGTCATCTAGGCTGAGATACTTCTGCATGCTTGATGCCAAGAATACCAAGGATCTTTAGGGACTATGCCGAGCTCCTAAAGAGGTAAGGTTGCTGTGTCTTGTGTTGATAAATTGTAGAGTGGAGGTCTGTTCATAGTATTTTGGAGAACAATATTTGTGTGCCCTAGTTACAGTGAACCATGTGTGTATTGATTGTTGTGTGGGTTGGTTTGACAAGTCCCAAGTACAATGATAAAGGGAAGCCTTGTCATTGTTGTGAGGGCTATTTTGTTGTGCCTTAAGGACTGATCTTGGAGCAGCAAAGAAATTAGTCAAGAGGGCTGTTGGTGATGCCCTAGTTCAGTGAGTGCAAGTTGGCAAATCAGTGATAAGATGGCAGAGTTTGAAGACCTTAAGAGCAAACTATCTTGGAGAAGCTAGAGGGTTGCTAGAGGGAAGTTTGGAGGCCTATGTTCAGTCATTCTAGGAGCAACTAGAAGGTCGGTAAAGGCAAATTGTTCAGCTGAAGATATAAGCATTCTGAAGTTTCAAAAGTAGTTGTGAGCAGCAGAAGAGGTGGCAAAGGACCTACCACGTGTTTAAGGTATGTGGATCGAAAGGGCTGAGTCGAGATCTCCTTCAGCAAGTAAGTCAAGTGTATCTTGTTCAAGGGTAGTTTGATAGTTGTAAGTTGTTGACATCAAGCCCTAGTTGTTCTTGTGTCAGGGCTAATTGTAAGGGCCATGATCCTTGGTACGAGAGCCCTATGTTTGTTGTATTAAAGTTTGTAATATAACAAGTTTTGGGTTGAAAAATTGTCTTGTGTACTACATTGATTCACTGCTGTACATTTTTCCGTTGTGCAAAGTTCTTGTGTTGTGCCATTTTAGTGTGTTTGTGATCGTGTCTTAGACAAAAACTTGGTTTTGAAGTGCTGAGGAAAAATCAACATGGTATCAGAGCTACTTTGTAGGGACTGCTGAATCAGAGTGTACAATTAAAAAGGGAGTTGGCTGCCTTGTTGTTGAATGTTGAAAAGTGTAACTAGGTTCGGTCTTCATAATGGCATATGTAAATTGTGATTTCATGTAATTGATGAAAAGAAGAAAATAAAATTATTTTTGTAGTACTTGAATCATGGGTTTCATGATCAAGGAATTTTATTTTAGTTAAGGTTCCCATTGTGAACCTTTAGGTTTTGTCATCTAGTCATAAAAGTCAAATTGAATCAATGTCATGTATGAAGGATCCTTCTTGGGCATGTTACATTTTTGTATGAGTCATTTAATATAAAAGAAGGCCCTCCAAGATCAAGCAAAGTCACCTCCTACAAGTCGGTGTCAAGAAAATAATAATATCTTCACCAAAAGACACATCGGCTCACCTACATGTCATGTCGACTTATTATCATGGGAAACAACTATAAATAGGGCAACTCGGCTGTATTTCAGAGACAGATTTTCGATGATGAATTTCGGTCAAGCTTTGAAATAGAAGGAGTGCGAAGTTCACAAGAAGGCAACCTACTAACCAGCGAGTAAGGGAAGAGGAAGATCGAGTTTATTTGGCACTGTTTCTTGGGTAAACTCCTTCACACGTGTGGCAGAAACTAGGGTTTCTGCAGTGGGTACATCTGCTGTACTAAAGGACGAGAAAAGGGTCTCCATATTAGTCCTATTGCTAGCTGAGTTCATCTAGAGAAGCCTCCAAGTATAGCAAAGGAAGGAAACACCTCCAATCTTGTTCCTACTCGTCACACGTGTGGAATCACAACAATACGAATTGCAGATCTGTGGGAAAGAGGCCGAAGTTTCAAGTTAGCTGAAAAGTGCAGAAGAAAGAAGAAGTTTGGACAAGTATTGTCTTGGTCAAGAATAAGGCAAAAAAAGAAGGAAGGATCTTGTGGCTTGGTCTTGGAGTGGAAAATAGGTCAAGGGTCTTGGTCTTGGTATTTGTCAATTGGAGCCTCTATAAAAAGACTGATTTGTTCGGGTTTTCCTCTCAAGTGGGAGAGGTTTTGGCCTTGGCTGATAACCTATATTTTGTGTCTCTTGTCTCTTTATGGTTTATGCATTGGTAGCTGTTTGATGAAGAATAACCCTATAATAACATAAGTAAAAGAAGATCCTAATGTAAGAAGTAAAAAGCATTCACAAGCAATTATCAATAGAAGAGAAATCACATATTTGCTATGCCCTAGATTTCTCATTATGGTTTCATAGCTAAGGTAACAAAGTCAAGGAAGGGCACCTTATGAAGGCACACTTAAGGATCAAATCTTGAGGAGGGCATCAAAGCGAAGATCATCTTGAAGTCAAGATCTATAAAGGAAGCATCATAACTCTAGATCAAAGAAGAAGTCTACAACGAAGTATTGGGATCATCATCAAAGGCCAAAACCCTAATTCTACTCAAGTTAGGGCTTCTTTGAGTATTTGGATCATCATCAAAGTTGAAAAGATCTATGAATCAAATTGTCTTGAAGACTATTCATCCAAAGGAAGCTAGATCAAAAGGCATTGTCATCAAGACTCCGAGGCGATATCTCTCTCGTTGAAGCAAGATTCCTACCATTGAAGACAATCATCAAGAAGTCATCATTGATCTTCATCAACAAGACTCCATCATCAAAGGATCCTAAGGGATCTCCCTCTCTATGGGATCAAGGATCATTATTGAAGAAAACTATTTTCATCGAGGAAAAGTTTTCTATTCTCTATATCATCATCAACATCAAGGAAGGAAGCAACAAGGAGAAGGAGCATCCTATCAAGTATATTTATGTCCACATTTGAATCTGTCAAAATGTCTTTTTGCAAGGAAAGCAACAAATTGGTTGGGGCTTCAAACTATCTTGCATGGAAGAAAATGACAGATCTGAATCTCATTGAAAATGAGGTTATGGAACATGTCAAAAGATCTATCACTAAACCAGAAAAAGAAGATGCTCAAGCTCTTG
Source organism: Pinus taeda (assembly GCA_000404065.3). Taxonomy (NCBI): domain Eukaryota; kingdom Viridiplantae; phylum Streptophyta; class Pinopsida; order Pinales; family Pinaceae; genus Pinus; species Pinus taeda. The sequence goes on from APFE031363226.1 coordinate 107,828, forward strand.
CAAAGTATATGAAAGGGGAATTTAGGGCTTAAAGGATTCACATAGAATCCATCAAGGATCCTCTCATCCCATATGTATCTAAACTCGAAACTTCAGAAGAAATCTATGACTAATTGGTAGAGTTGTATTCCGTAAGCACTGCTGGAGAAGTCATCTCATTAAGGCATGAACTCTATAAGCTGAAGATGTTAAGGAAAGATGGAATAGCCTCATACTTTATGAGGATATCTGAAATTCAAGATCAATTACAAGATCTGGGAGAAGTCATGTCTGATAGAGAAATGACTATAGTTGTACTAAATGCACTACCCAAGGAGTGGGGTAACTTTACTTCAAGTATTTATGGGAAGAAAGAAGCCACTCCATTCCAGGATCTATGGTCACTGTGTAAGATTGAAGAGTCTAAACGAAAAGCCAAATCTGATGTGGGAGCAGGTGAGCAAAATCAAGCTATGCTACAATGACAAGAAGAAAGGGAAAATTTGGAAAGTCTAGTTCTTGGAAAAAGAAGAGGGACATGGGTAAGGTTCAATGCTTTGGGTGTCAAGCATATGGGCACTACAAAAGAGATTGTCCTAAGATCAAGAAGGACAATAACAAAAGAGCTAGAAAAGAAGCCAATATGACTGAAGCAGTGGAGGACGCTGAAAAGAAGAAGTCCAAGAAAGAGGAAGTAAGAGATCTCTACTATGACTGAGATAGTCTTCCTTACCTAAGTTCTTTTTCAAGTTCCTAAGTCTTTTGTTGTAAGATATGGCTATCATGATTCACTAAGAAAAACGATGGGATGCATCATGGCATCATAGAAGCATTAAAAGCAAGAGCTCAGGACATCATCAGAAAGACGGTTGAAATTGAAATCCATGGCAGTCAACTATGAAGGATATAGCTCTTGGGAACCTCATTGGAAACATAAGTGACACTTATGGAAAAGAAAGAAAAAGGTCATCCAGTACTAGGCTCATCATACATCTGTCAAAAGACAACATCTATTGGATGGGGATACTTTAGATCCTCAAGATTCTTTGATGGAATCTTCATCGAAAGGTTCACCGATCAAGAGGGGAAGCAAGTGTTTCTTCAAGAATTCCAAACTTGTGGAATTAATGGGATGATGACTTAAAAGGTGAAGCAAATCAAGGGATTGAAGCTCTTTCAATCAAGGAAATTGCTGCAGGAAGTTTGGATGACCCAAAGGAAAATGAGGTATGTATGCTTGTATTCGATATTGAAGAGTCATGTCATATGGTTGCAGGTAACAAGGATCAATGCTCTATCTTGAGAGCATGATCAAAAGAAAAAGGGTCTTCTCCTTTGAAAGGATACAAGAAAGCATGAGTCACACATTGTCTAGATGAAATCAACATAATATGTCCTTATATAAAATATGAGGTGGTTGACATTAATTGGAGGAACTCTGATTGGAAGTTCGTGGGAATGAAATGTGTGAAGAAAGAAAGGAAGAGATCATGGGATATGCAACCATGGAAAAGGAAATCAACATGCAAAGACCAAGAAGATTTGACTAGGATATCTCCATTAAAGATATGAAGACTTTGATGGAGTTTGAAAAAGAAAGAAACCCTTTACAATATATATCTTTGGGAGATGTGTCGATATGTATGCAGGATGTTGATGCAAACTAGAAGATGTCATGATGAAAGACCATCACAAAGGTAATTTTGATTTAATGTTCATTTCTTTATTTTTGAACATATATCTGGATGGGCTTATGCAGGGCTGCTGAGGAAAGATCTAAGGATATCTTCCATCACCTATGCTCATGTAGTAGGATGAAAGATCCTTGAGGAAACATGGCATGAAAGAAGGCAACATGGCATGAAGGAAGACTAGATATGGATTGATGGATCACTTTCCGATGATGACATGACTAACTCATGGATGAAAGTGATGGATGGTCTATGCCTTAGGAAGAAGTCCCAAGACATAAAGACTCCTAAAAAACAAAAAGAAGTTCATGACATCGTGAGGAGGAGTTCTTCAAGCAGCTGGTTGTCCCATCATCTCCACCTGAGTAGTTGCTATAGGTCCCTAATTGAGAGGGAGCCTAGAAATAAGTTTCTTACTTTGAAGAAACTTGGAAACCAAATTCCTAAGCCAAGAGGGAGCTTAGGTACATTCCTTTATTGGACACAAGCCCTAGTGTTTTTAGTCGAGTATGATGTAAAAGTGATATGCGAATAATTTAAGCTAGTTGGCTTTATTATTTTATTACAAATCACTTGGTCTACTAGATCATATTGTGTCGCAGATGGGTTATGTGTCTTGAGGGTTTAAGCCAAATGTGTATTCCCCCTTTGAGGATTGTAAATGTAAAATCTTATATATTAGAGGCTGGAAAAATAATTAAATCCCCTCGTGTAAATTAAGTAATTTTTCCGGTAAAATAAAATTAAATCCTAAGCCAAAAAATTAATTAATAGAGTCAAAATTAAATTGTCTTAAGAAAAATAATTCTCCAAGTGCAAAATTCGTGGGTCCTAAAGGAATCAATTTTAAAAGGTCCTCCACCAAGGGAATATTGTATATTTCAAGAAAATTTGGACCCTTGGACCTTGGTGGTTAAGTCAAAATCAAAATTTTCAAGAAATTAGCTCAAAATAACTAATTTTGAGCTAATAAAAGTGGAATTAAATGATAAATTCAAAAATTCCTCAAAAATAAAAAATCAAGGGCCAAGATTAAAAGATCTTGAAGTGTTTATCAACGACCAAGATTATTTTGACAAGGATCAAAGAAACTAACTGTTATTTTTCCACTTGGAGGATAAATTTATAAATTAGAGAGTCATTTGAGTCTCTAGCATCTTGATCTCTAGATAGAAAATTTCTATTGAAGCAGCGTTGTAACTATTGCCTCACTAGGAACTATTTTTTAAATCATAATAAAGACTTTGGGGTGCAATTCAATGTGTTATTGCTTATTGATTTGTGGTATGTGCTGACTACAGACATCTCTATGTTGTGTTGAATATTGGTAAGATTTGTTTTTTCATTAGATGGAGATAAAACCATACTATTGATTGTATTGGGCTAATCTTAGGTGGTTTGATTCCCCATGTAATCTAATAAATTCTCTTTGAGATAAATTCCTAGTGCTTCCAGGTACTTCAGTCCTTGGCCTCCAAGTTCACAAACTTGTGCAAGAATCACTATTGCTTGGATTCCAAATATTTATATGGTGGATTAAATCTTCGCTAAGGCTATAGTATACATTGGGGTTTCTAAAGTATTTTTAGCCATTCTTCAAAGGAAAAAACTCCATAAAAATATTTTTTTCAAAAATTTAAAATTTTCAAAACCCTTGTATATTTGTAAATCTTGTGAATAATTTTGTAGATCTAACTTGGGTTTTGTGGATTTTTAGTGTTTTGTATATATTTGGGGTTTTGAATTTTTGTACAGTATTTGGGGTTTTGAAATTTAAATTTTTTATATTGGGTATTTAAGTTTCTATTCTAAATTTGTTTCAAGAATGAGGAAGAAATTGACATTGGAGACCTTAGAAACCCTAGACGTCTAGGGTTATTAGGCTATTTTTGTAGGTTGCTTATTTTCAAATCGGGGAAAAAAATCCATTTTCTGAAGGCCCTAGCCTTTACCCAACCTAAAAGGCTAGTGTTTGAGATCTATTTTGCGAGCATTAAAAAGACCATAAGCCCTATAAGGGCTAGATTTGATTGCAAACGAGGGTTTCTTCAAAAGATTGGCATTTTATCTCTAACAATTTGTTTTGTAGCAATTTTGGCTCAAATCTTGTGTTTTTAGGTGCCAAGTACATTGGAGAAATTTTGGCAAATTTGGGCAAGTAATGTACAAGGCCTTGGGCCTAGGGTTTCTCTTTAAACCCTAGTTTTCTCACTGTTTTGCTACTGTTGTAATTTTTTTTCACAACAGTGATATATAAGCCCTAAAATCACATTTAGTTGGTCAAATACTCTAAAATTGCAAAATTTATGTTTTCTCGAAATTTGGCCACTTGGGCATCAAAGATCTAGCTTAGATCTAAAATTTTGCTTGCTGGAATTTTCTGTGTAAATCACTGAATTAGATCTGTAAATTTCTGAATAATTTATTTTAAAAGGCTCAAAAACTTAAATTTTAAGTTTTGGCAATTTTTTTCTAGTTTTGGGCATTTTTGGCACTTGTTGTAGCATCAGTAACTTACTGATTTGCTGATTTACTTGCTGCTGTAATAAGTTATATCAGATCTGATTTATTTCTGAATACTACATCTTAAAGTGGTTTAAAACTCATATTTTACTTTGTTAAGTTGTTGGGCATCTCATTGATCATATCTAGTCATCATTAGCTTATTGTCTCTTGGATCTAAGGTGTTTTCCTTACTGCTGTTATAAATTTCTTACCGCTGTCATAACAGTCGTTTGTTACATCTTAAGAGGTTGAAAATCATAAATTTACATTGGCTAATAATCATTGGGAATTTTTTTGTTTCATATGCTTGGCAAATTTAATGATTTAAAGAGATTTTCCTACTGCTGAGATATGACTAATAAGTGCTGAATTTCTAAAGTATTATAGCCGACCTAACATTGACTTGTCTTGAGTTGAATTTGAGAATTTGTTTATTTGGCACTTAGTCACTCAAGACCTAAATCTTCTAATCTTGTCTAAAGCTGTTTAAGATATTGTGGTTATAGGCATTGATTGAATCCAATTGAGCATCTCTTGATAGTTAGCATTGAATAATAAGATCACAAAATTTCTTGTTGAGAATCATCTTTGGTAATTGCGGTTGACATCTTGTAACCATTGGTTAATTGATAATTGGATAAATTGCTCTAAGTTCTGATCACAAATTGGTTAAGCATCTTGTGGATTAATCTATAGTTGAAAGCTTGCACTTATACCCTTAAAAATTTATCTTGTTTAAGATTGTCATATGATTATTGTTAAGTACTCTTACTATAAGATAATTTACATTAAGTACTTAAAGAGCACAAACAAATCTCATCTCAAGATAATTTCGCTCATCATCATTGCACAAGCATTCTAGGAACTAGTCGCATTAAACTTACCTCCAAGTATAAGCTTGGTTGATAGAAACATAGGACCACCCTTCTCCAATAACTTGAGGAGCTTAGCAACTCTTCGATGATTAACATGGGACTTTGTAGTGGTCAGAGCCACAGTCTTTGCAGTGCCGGAGGCATCGGGTGATAGGAGCCTAACAAAAGGTATCATTAATTGGGCCTTTCTTGCTTCATGTTGGCCTCCTTCCCACAACCTACCTTAGAGCCTAACTTCAAAACAGTTAAGGAAGGTTACATCTAGACTAGGCATATAATTAAAATTAACCAAGATCCTTGCATCACACCTAGATCCTAGGATTTGCATAAGCATATAGGTTAGCTATTCATACAAGCAACGGTTGTCCATCCGATTACTTGGTCATAATTTATAATAAGTAAGAAATCTTGACTTCATAAGGTATTGGTCTCAAACTCTAAATCTAATCAAATCATTAATCTTGCTAATTTTTTACCAAGTGGTTAGGTCACTCAACTGTGTCTCCCAGGCAAGTTGGTTCCCAATTTTTTTTCCTTCATCTCATTTCCATAGGGACTACCCCCCATAGCTTGCTGTTGGGAGACATCTAGAATGGAGAGGTCATGGATCAAGGTGGCAACCCCTGACCTGAGCGTTGTCGTGGTGCCTATACAATTTGGGCGACAACAATCATCATCATGAGTAAAAGAACCATAAGAGTGTCATAGTGGGCCATATCTAGTGCAAAACGCCCTAAAGTACTTCACACCTGCATCATCTTCAAATTTCTCTCTAGCTTAGGGTTTGTAAATAAGCTACCATGCTTATATATGGGAGGATTATCTAAAGGCTTTATTGGGTGCTTCAAACCCTAAGGGGAGGAACCATTTTTAGGCCAACCCATCAATCAATTGGCACAAGTGGTAAGTGGCATGGTTGGAGTTTACTTCATGGAGGATGCCACCATCCTTGTACTGGCTATAAAATTCTATGATTCTTGAGCTTTATAATATGAAGAGGGAGCAATCATGGGACCTGAGTTACCCCTTTCCTCGACCTTTTTTACCACCCCTCTTGTGCGACCATGCCTTTTTCTTTAATAATTTTCTTTTTCTAGCATAGTTTGGGCTACACGATTTTACTTATGCATCAAATACCCCTTAAACATGAAGCGATTTATTGCTCATCGGTGTTGGGATATCGAACATCCTTTCATTTTGATTGCTTAATGCATTAGTTACAAACTAGGTGAGGGTAAATGAGGGAGATAGAATTTAGGCTAGGATTTTGTCCATGCACTTTATTATATCCCAACCAATTTTTTACATTTTATCATAATGGCTTATGCTCTTTTCTTTCTTTTTTTTGCATCAACCTTTTAGGGCAAAGTTTCTAGGACCCTACTCAAGAATGAGGAAAATAGGGAACCAATACTAGTGATAGATACCAATAAACTAGAAGATTGGGATGTGGATACAAGAGACCAATGGAAAGTGTTAAGCATGGATTATCATGGGCTCGCAACATCAATCGATGTCTCCTATTTTTGCCCCTCCTATACAATGGAAAGAAAGGCTTCAAAGAAGGTCACACTGGACTAGGGCTTGGGGATAACCACCAAGGTGAAGCATGGGAGCAAGAATATAACCAAAGCAGTCAGTTATCCAATTGAACCTGTGATCTATACTATAATGCCCTTAAACATTAGATGAAAACACTTTTTTACAAAATTGGTTGATGTACCTCATAATATATGACCCACCTTCATCTGATAAATAAGCTAGATGCCACAAAGCATTGATCGGAGCATAGATTGAGGGCCTTTGAAGCTAGCTTTATGTAGATCACATAGTGCTGTTGGCTACCAAGCTGAACAAAATGGGAGAAATTTTCTCCTATAGGTTATCCACTTGGGTGGGTAGCAAAATCCTTTTCAGTAGCTTGAATTTTTGTGATTCTATCAGCCCGAAGTGCAAATTTGAGCTAGCTGTCCCAACCGTTTTGTTATCTCCAACTACCTTTTTAATAATCTTCAAAAGGTTCTTGTTACTCGATTCTGGGAATCCATTACCTTGGAGATAGTAATTAGATGAATGAAGAAGTAGAGTGTCATAATCAAGACAAAAGCTTACCATATTAGAGATTGAATGCTTGAGCATTATTTGTTGTAATCTTTGCCAAGACCCAAAGTAGGTGGTGATCTTATTCTCAATTGAATCCATGATCACCTTGTAGCCTTTTTGGTAGGGATAATCTCAACCCATTTGGTAAAATTATTTGTGGCTGTTATGATCGATTTGTATCTATTGCTTAAGTGGGGATGGCATTTGCCTATAAAGTCCAAAACCCATGGCTGAAATGGTGCTTTCACGATTACAGGCTGCAATGGTAAGGCTGCCACCTTCACTTTCTGTGTAAACAACTAACAAGGCTAGCAATATATGACAAACTTATGCACATTAGAATTTATTGTGAGCCATTGATAACTAGCTCTCAAAATTTTATGCATGGTTGTTTTTGCTACAAAATGCCCACTGTATAGTCATTTGTGCATTTCATTCATCAATATCTGGGCCTTAGGGGGATCAAAACATTAAGAATCAAACCATCAAGGTTCCTCCAACCCCAACATGCCTCCATGAGGCAATATGTTTTTGCATTTAGCCTCAAGGCTTTCCTTTTGGAACTTGTCACATAATCAAGACATGATAAATTCTACAAATAATAGATGATGTCCTTGTACCATTCACTTTGCTGCAAATTTTCAGAAACAGCCAACATTAGTTTAGGATTTGACTATTATATTATTGGAACGAGAATTTATGGAGAATCGGTAACTTCAAAATATCAATTGCCACTATTACATCACATACAACTATTTCATAAATGCCACAAATGGGCTAGTTACAACATATTTCTAGAGCTTGAACCCACACAATTGTGGAAACAAATTGTTCACCAAACCACTCAAGCTAAGATCCTTTGACGATTTGACTTGTTTTCTAGCTAAAGGTTGGCCTTGTTCTTTTTAGTGAGTAATTTGGCCAATCTGTAGCCATTTACCAACTTGGTAGGCTTCATTTCCAAGTTATATTTTGAATCTTTGAAGATCCACTTTTCTCTTCTACCGAAATACTCTTATTGAGCAAGAATGTCCTTTACTACAACATGAGGTAAAATTTGCCTACCTTTGAATTCCTAATATAACCTTTGAAGTCTTTTAATGATTGCACTAATGCATATGCTTGTTTCTCTATAATAGAATAACCCAATTCAAATACCCTAGTGGTTTTGCTCATGAATGCTATGGGATGCTCCAAATTTGGACTATTCTTTTGCAAAATGACTCCTGCAATAATGCCTTTTGATGTAAATGGAGCATCTGAAAATTCCTTGCATGATTTGGATTTACCAAGACCGGCTTTGGAGATATTGCCTCTTTTATTTTTTAAAAGGCTTCTCTACTTTCAACATTCCATTTGACCTTTTGATCCTTCTTCAGCATAACTGAAATGAGTTGGACAATTGCAAAAAAATAGTTATAAACCTTATATTAAAATTAATTTTGCCAAAGAAGGTTTGGATTTCCTTTTTATTAGTGGGTAATGGCACTTGCTATATCCCATCCACTTTGGCTAAATGGATTTTTATACCTTTTTAAGACACAATATGACCCAATAACTTCTCTTTATCAACCTCCAAAATTGATTTCTTATGATTAAGGGAAATTCTATATTTTCTACACCTCTCAAAAACTTGCTTAAGATGATTGACATGTGCACTTCTATCTTTAGAGTATCATTGGATCATCTTGATAAACCAAAATAATCTTACCCATTAGATCCGAAGATTCTTTTGATTGGATGGTAGAAAGGGATCTACAACTATCAAGAATTTTCCCAACAAACTTCCTATCTTCTATCATATATATTTTGTAAATTCATCATTTTGTATTGTGAACATTTCATGTAGCTCTAGGATGAGTTCATTGTTTGTCCTTGTTACATTCAACACTGTTGATTACATGACCTTAGGATCTTACTTGACTATTTGTGGCTGTTGAAAAATTCAAGTGCAATATAGACTAGCACTAATTTTTGAATACTAATAATTACTTCTGATATATATATATATATTCTTTTATCATTTACTACTACTTCGTCAAGTAATTACACTTCAGAAATTCAACCATAACAGTAGAAGGAATAGTAAAGATCACAATACACAAAGTCAACACAAAGTTTACCCTGGGAAAACCCACTTGGAGTAAAAACCCAACAAATATTTCCTTAGAGAATCAATTCAACAAGAGAGATATCAAAGTCAAGATAATAGACAAACTCACTAGCAAACTGTCCACCAAGAGTCCAAGTCAAAAACCTCCACAATCTGCTCCTAGTCAACTCGGTCTAGGGTCTGCAATAGAGGTTTGAAATTCAGCCTCTCTTTTCGATAGGAAATTCAAATTTAACCACAAAGACGCAATATAGACTTTGGCCCTTTTATAGAGGAGAAACCACAAAACTTTGGCCCTTTCACAGATAATATACGACAGAAATAGTGAAAATTGGCAACTAGGGCCAATCTCCACATGGGTCATCTTATTTATGAAAACTAATATTTTTCTTGGATTCCTCTCTTCAAGAGGTTTAGGATTGATCTAAAGATCATCCGATTCTGACATGTACAAATGAAGATATGAATTTATTTATGTTATGGACAAATTGTGAAGGTTGGCCACCAAACTCATGTAGGCTCAGAAGCCCAACAGTCACGTCTCTTCATCCTCAACGTTAGCCTATAAATACATGATGCCTCATCCTAATTTGGACATCACTCATCTTCACATATCTCTCTCTCCTCATCTAATTGGGTACGCATTTCTGGGCAACTTCTCTCTCCACACGTGCGAAGGAAAGGACAATCATTTTCTATTTCAACGTTGACCAGGTTTGACCGAATTTCCAGAAGGTTGTTTTGGGCTGTGTTGACCAAGCATTGACTTGTTTTAGTGCGATTTTGGGTGGAGGAATTCTGTCCTAGTAGGCCGCAGATCTGGGCACAAGAACCGAGGCAATTTGACCTTTGTTTTGACCAGTGTTGATTGTAATAGGGCTGGTTGCAGGGTTGACTTTTGTTGACCAGTTTTGACTAGACTTTTTCGGATTGTTTTGGGCTGATTAGACTCACTGTTGGAGGCCGAAGTTGACTGGGTTTGACCGAGCGGAATTGAGGAAGAAATCTTCCTTGTTGACCAACGTTGACTTTTTTGGTTAGGGCTCCTTTGTTGCTATTATAAATTATCAGAATTTGTAAATTGTACTATCTCACTCTGTTGAACTATTGAAGACTAAAAGAAGCATTGATCAAGGGTTTCCCCACATTGGGGTTTGTCCCTGGCTGGTGCCACATCTTGTATCCTCTTGTCTTGGCTTGCCTTCTACTGTTTATGTTTATGTTTATCAACATTTTACTTACATGTTTATGTGATTGCTAAACTGAAATTGATATTGGGCTCATAAGGAAATTGAAGTAAAATTGCTCTAAAGCATAGAACATACCATTGTTGCCTAAAATTAACATGGTATCAGAGCTGAGGTGAAGACAAAGCCCAAGTAAGAGTGAAAGAGCAATCGCCAAAACAGTTGGACAAGGACAAAAGAATCAATGGGTTCCTCATCCTACTTCCTAGTTGAAGACAAGCTCTACGATAAATTTGACTATCATGGATGGAAGATGTTTCTTGATTTGACCTTGGAAGAGAAGGAAGTTATGGATTATGTGCAGGGTAAAATCCCTGAGCCTCCTTCAAATGCACCAGCTGTCGCGAAGACCAAGTACAATAAGGCTGAAGTCAAAGCGAAGAAGATTATCAGGGATTCCATTGACAAGCATCAGGTGGCCTATATCTCTGAATTGAAGACCTCCAAGGTGATATATGATAGGTTGGGCAACATGTTCGAGGTTAGTAATGCTAATCAAATTCTCTTTCTTAAGAATAAGTTGAAGGATATTAAGAAGGGCAAGGATGAGGACATTCAATCCTATTTCTTGAGGATTATTGAGATCAAGAATGATCTACTCTCGATTGGAGAAGTCATTCCTGACATGGAACTTACTCTCACCACCCTTGGAGGACTCCCACTTGAGTGGTATGTATTTAGAACCATTATACTCAACAATGATCAAATTCCAGGGTTTGAAGAATTGATGTCGAGATGCATTCAAAAAGAAACAAGTATGGTGGAGCAAGAAATGCCTTCTAATAGAAGCAACCCCACTGCATTCTTTGCTCATGCCAAGAGGAAGAACAATGCAGGTTCAAGGAAGCAAAGTCAAGGAAGATCAGGATTCAAAAATGGAAGGAAGGGAAGATGCTTTGTTTGCAATAAGTTTGGCCACTATGTAAGGGAGTGTTCTAATAGAAGGGATACACCTCGAGATGATGAGTATCATAACAACTCCAGGGGCAACTAAAACAACAACGATCAAAGGAATGGTAGGTCCAATGACAAAGGAAAAAGGAATGCGGGACATCAAGGAAATGGTTAACCCTCCAAGAAATCAAGGAACTCCAGGTATGATGAATACAATGTTGTTAACAATAAGCAAAAAGAGTACTATCTTATATGGGCCCTCTCCACTGTTTCTCCTTCGGACACTTTGGGAAATTGGCTGATTGATAGTTGCGCTTCAAGGCACTTCACTGGATACAAGGAAGCCCTCTCCAATCTGATAGAAAAGAAGACAAACTTGGTGATCATCCTTGGAGACGATGCCTCCTATCCCGTGAAGGGAATAGGGAATGTTACCCTTCAATTGAATCAAGGCAACACTATTCATTTGCAAGAAGTACTATATGTACCCGATCTCAAGAAGAACCTGGTATCCATTTCAACGATGGAAGATAAAGGATTCAAGGTGGCTTTTATCGATGGAAAGGTACATGTTTGGAAAAGAAATTTCAAAGATGCTTCTACTCTTGGGTTCAGGGTTGACACTTTGTATCAAGTTGGAGGAAGTGCATTGGGAGCCATGTCTTGCGACACATCTCTACAATCTGAACTATGGCACTAGAGGTTCGCTCATCTTCATTATAAGACCCTACCCAATGTGAGACAGATGGTGATAGGTATGACCGAGTATGAATCCAATGAATTCCAAGATTATTGCAGAGAAGTTGGCATTAAGAGGGAGACTACAACGCCATACACTCCTGAGCAGAATGGTGTGGCTGAAAGGAAGAATCTCTCTATTGTAGAAGCTATCTGTGCCATGATCCATGATCAAGGCCTTCCGAAGTTTCTATGGGTTGAAGCTGCAAATATCGCCATGTCCAAAACCAATGCCCTCATCAAGCATTAGACTCCAAGGATCCCGAAGAAATGTTCACTGGTAAGAAACCTGATGTCTCTCATTTTAGAATTTTTGGAAGCCCCGTATATTTTCATGTGCCGAAAGAGAAAAGAAGCAAATTGGGTGCATTTGGGAAGAAAGGAATCTTTGTGGGCTATAGTGAAAATTCTAAGTGATATAGAATTTATGTGGCTGGTCAAAAGGAAGTTGAGATAAGTCACGATGTCACCTTTGATGAAGATATGGCCCTCAGGAAGATCAACGACCTTCCTATCCTAAGGAAGGACAAAGAAGTTGACACTGAAATCAGGGTGAAAAAGAGGATGAAACGATGCTTGACGTTGATGAACCTATGGGTCCAATTGATCCACTCCCTCATGAGCCTTCCTCCTCCAAGAGGAGACCCTCATGGCTTAGGGAGACCCTCGAAGATGCTGAGAGGCACATTGCACCAAGGGGGACTTTCTGTGAAAACAAGAAGTCGAATAGGTATCAACGATATTTGACCGCCATGAGCACTATCATTCAAAATGAGCCTTCATCATTCGAAGAAGCCATGAAGCAACAAGTATGGAAGGATGCTATGAATGAAGGAATGATGTCTGGGAAGTGGTCCCTAGACCCCCAAAAAATCGATTGTCACTTCTAAGTGGCTCTACAAAATCAAGCATGGAGCTGATGGAGGTGCAGAAAAGTTCAAGGCCTGTTTTGTTGCTCGAGGCTTCTCTCAAAAGGAAGTTGTAGATTACGATGAGATATTTGCACCTGTTGCCTGATACACCAACATCTGCTTGATTATAACCCTTGCTTCCTCGCAAGGATGGAACCTACATCAAATGGATGTCAAGACTGCCTTCTTTCATGGTTCAATCAAAGAGGAAGTCTATGTGGAACAACCCGAGGGGTTTGAAGTTCATGATCGGGAATCTCATGTATGCAACTTGAAGAAAGCTCTCTATGGATTGAAGCAAGCACCCTGGGCTTGGTATGAGAGGATTGATAACTATCTGAAGAAGCTGGGATGCACTAGAAGTGAAGCCGATCCGAACCTTTATTTTAAGGTTGAAAATGATAAACCTCTCATTTTGGCACTTTATGTGGACGACCTCTTTCTGACAGGTGCAAACCCCCTCATTCACAAATGTAAGAGGGAGTTGGCTTCTGAATTTGAGATGAAGGACCTAGGACCGATGCACTATTTTCTAGGGTTGGAGGTCTGGAAAAAGCCAGGTGAAATTTTCCTCTCTCAAGGAAAATATGTTGTGAAGATATTAGAAAGATTTGGGATGGTGGACTGCAAGCCTATGACTAGTCCGATGGAACTTAACTTTAAGAAGTTATGTGGTAGTGCTGCGGGACATGAATTGGGAAATGCTTCTGAGTATCGTCAACTGATAGGAGCATTGATGTTCTTGGTGAACCCCCCTCCGAACATATGTTTTGCAGTTAACAAATCGAGCCAATACATGGTTGAGCCTCATCATATACATTGGATTGCTGCCAAGAATTTTCTGAGATATCTTCGGGGCATAATCACTCATGGACTGAGATACATTGCCGGAAATGTGAGGCTGCATGGTTATTCTGATGCTGATTGGGTTGGTAGTGTGGTGGATCGTAAGAGCACTTCTGGATGTTGTTTTTCTTTGGGTTCTGCTTTGATATCCTAGAAGAGCAGGAAGCAAAAATCGGTTGCCTTGAGCATTGCCGAGGCCGAATACATAGCTGGTAGTATGGCCTCCTCTATTTGGACATGTGCTGGATACCACCGTGATCCTTTGCGACAACCAGAGTGGGATCCAAATATCAGAGAATCCCGTGTTCCTTGATCCCTCCAAGCATATAGATATCAGTTACCACTTTATCCGGGATATGGTACAACGAGGAGCAATAAGGCTCCATCACATTGGAACTGATGAGTAGGTCGCCGATATTCTGACAAAGCCCCTTGGGAAGGTCAAATTCTAGGCCTTTCGAGAATGACTTGGAGTCGTGGAGAGACCCTCATATGAGGGTCCTGTATGAGATGGACATTGAGCTCTGGGAGCTTTGGGGGGCTTGGGGTACTTCTTGGAGCGGTGAGCAACCATAAGTGGTTCAACCTTCCCCTACTGGTTTGCTATATATAGGGTGAGTGGTTCATCCTTCCCCTGTGATACCCCTTGGCGACATGTGAGCAGGACGAGCGGTTCATCCTTATCCTGTCAAGACATCCTACCCATGCAGTCTGGGACTCATGGGAAGTACCTCTCATCTGGCCAATGAGTAGGGAAATGAGGATAGGGACCATAGTACTACCGTTGGACGCAACGTGTACTACCATACTCCCTATGCTAGGATGTCCGATAATGATTTAGGATCAATGGGAACTAACTTCGGGTCAGTAAGAGTGGTATCAGACACTCTCTTTTGATTGGAACTGACTTCGGGTCAGTAAGATTGGTATTAGACACTCTCTTTTGATTGGGACTGACTTTGGGTTAGTAGAGAATGGTATGATACATTCTCGATCACTTCTTCTTCTTCATAGGTCGGCAGAGCAGTGTAGGGCAGTGCATGGATGGTAGAGATAATATAGATTGAGAGATGGATTAGCAGGTGGAGTTCTCCCTAGTTGAGAGGGAGTTTTAAAATTCGAAAGTAGGGCCAAACTCCACATGGATCATCTTATTTATGACAATTGATATTTTTCTTGGATTCCTCTCTCCGAAAGGTGTAGGATTGATCTAAAGATCATCTGATCTTGACATGTAAAAATGAAGATCTGAATTTATTTATGTTATGGACAAATTGTGAAGGTCACCCAACAAACTCATGTAGGCTTAGAAGTCCAACAGTCACGTCTATTCATCCTCAACGTTAGCCTATAAATACATGATGCCTCATCCTCATTTGGACATCACTCATTTTCACACATCTCTCTCTCCTCATCTGATTGGGTACGCATTTTTGGGCAACTTCTCTCTCCACACGTGCGAAGGAAAGGATAATCATTTTCTGTTTCAGCGTTGACTAGGTTTGACCAAATTTCCAGAACAGTGTTTTGGGCTGTGTTGACCAAGCGTTGACTTGTTTTAGTGCGATTTTGGGTAGAGGAATTCTGTCCTAGCAGGCCGTAGATTTGGGCACAAAAACCGAGGCAATATGACCTCTATTTTGACCAGCGTTGAATGTACTAGGGCTGGCCACAGGGTTGACTTTTGTTGACCAGTTTTGACTGGACTTTTTCAGACTGTTTTGGACAAATTAGACTTGCTGTTGGAGGCCGAAGTTTACTGGGTTTGACTGAGCTAAATTGAGGAAGAAATCTGCCCTGTTGACCAGCGTTGACTTTTCTGGTTAGGGCTCTTTTGTTGCTGTTATAAATTATCAGAATTTGTAAATTGTACTCTCTCTCTACTAAACTATTGAAGACTAAAAGAAGAATTGATCAAGGGTTTCCCCACATTGGGGTTTGTCCCGGGTTGGTGCCACATCTTGTGTCCTCTTATCTTGGCTTGTCTTCTACTGTTTATGTTTATGTTCTGTCAACATTTTACTTACAGGTTTATGTGATTGCTAAACTGAAATTGATATTGGGCTCATAAAGAAATTGAAGTAAAACTGCTCTAAAGCATAGAACATACCATTGTTGCCTAAAATTAATAGAAACTTTGGCCCTTTCACAAAGAATATACCACAGAAACTTCGACCCTTTCATAGAGATTTGTCCTGCTCCTTTAATGTCTTCGACTTGCTCCTTAATCTTTTTCATATGGATAGAAGAAGCTATGTCTTGGTGATGAGATCAAATGTTGCTTGAGAAGAGGTCGAATGCCTCACATTTATGTTGAGAAATCTAGGGTCAACTAGATAAAGTGATTTCTATTACTTTGATAACTACTTGTGATGTTCTTTTAGTTAAATTGATGTACTTGTTATTAGCTTCTTCTTTCACTTGATTATTATTGTGTTTTTTATCATCAAACAACTACCAAACAATAAAGATCAATGAGACAAGAGGACATAAAATGTAGGCGGCTATCCATGGCCAAAACCTCTCCTCTTGAGTGGAAAACCCATAAGAATTATTCTCTTCTTATAGAATGTTCAAATGACGAATTTCAAGACCTATTGTTGAAATATGTAACTAGGTTCGGTCTACATAATGACATGTGTAATCATGATTTTATGTAATTGATGTAAAGAAGAAAAATAAAATTATTTTAGGCTTGAGACATGGGTTTCATGCTCAAGGAATTTTATTTTATATAGATGAAGCTCCCATTGTGAGCTATCAGGTTTGGTCATTAATTCATAAAGTCCAAATGAGTCAATGTCATGTATTGAATACCCATTTGGGCATGTTACTTATTGTAAAAGAGAATTTATTTGAGTCATAAACCCTCCAAGACCTCGCCACAAGCACACATTCAAGTCAACCTTCCAAAGGAGCTAAAGATTATTCTAGAAGGAGATGTTAGCCTAGACACAAGCACAAGTCAGCTTATTTTACATGGACAAACTAGTATATAAAGGAGGACTCGACCTCACTTGAAGACATATTCGACAAGCATCTGAAATAGAAGAAGTGCGAGATACATGAGCATAGGAGCCTCTCAATAAGCGAAGAAGGAAGAAGAAGAAACCAAAGTGTTTTTGGTTTGTTTTTGGGCAAATATCTCTCACACGTGTAAGAAGGGTTAGTACTTTTTGCTGCAGAAGAAGTCAAGTTACTACAGTCAACCTAAGAGACCGAATCAAGGAAGAAATCAAGTCTCTAATCAAGCCGAATTGTAGAAGAAAAGAACTCCATCCAAGCAAGAAGGGATCAAGGGATACAAATAATTGTTTTTCCTCACACGAGTTGTAACTAAGGTTTCTAAAGAGGCCGAGTATTGCAGGCCTGTGATTATAGGCCGAAATCTGAAGAGAATCCGAGATCCATGGTGGAACAATCAGTTTGACTGGTGTTGACTCAAAGAAGAAGAGTTATTTCAAGGAAGCCTTGTGTCTTGGTCTTGGAGAGGTTAGTAGGTGAAGGGTCTTGGTCTTGGAATTCACTACTTGAGGATTCTATAAGAAGAATAATTCGTTTGGGTTTTCCTCTCAAGTTGGGGAGATTTTGGCCCTGGTTGATCGCCTACATCTTGTGTTCCTTGTCTCATTGTTGTTCATATTTTGATAGTTGTTTGATGAAATGAACACCATAATAATCAAGTTAAAGAAGAACCTAATCAAAAGAAGTAAAAAGTATTCACAAATAGTTATCATCTCTAGAGAAATCACTTCTTGTCTCTGCCCTAGATTTCTCAACATGGTATCAGAGCTAAGGTGACAAGTCAAGGAAGGGCAACTCAATAAGGGACACTCAAGCTCTCAAAGATTAAGGTTCTAGAAGGATATCTAGGGCATCAAAGAATTAAGAAGATCCTCCCATCTCCAAGGAATTTCGAAGACAGGTTGCATCATCATTTTGAAAGAAGTTACAAAATCCTAGATCTATCAAAGAATAAGTCCACAATTAAAGCACTCTTGGGATCCTCTCTCAAATCATCATCACAAGGAAGGAGACCTCAAAAGACCCTAATTCTACTTGAATTAAAGAAATCATCAAATAAAAGCATCTTGAAGTATACTCATCCAAGGGAAGCAAGAAGAAAGGAGTTGCTAGCATCATCAAAAGTCTCAAGGTGATCTCCCTCTCTTTGGAGTCAAGGATCACTTTTGAAGAAAACCATCTTCAACAAGAAGAAGTTTTATATTATCTATATCATCATCAAATTCAAGAAGAAAACAGGTTGAAGGATCATCTTCACAAGTAGGTATATTTATGTCTACATATGAATCTGTCAAGATGTCTTTCTGTAAGAAAAGCAGCAAACTGGTTGGGGCTTCAAACTTTCTTGCATGGAAGAAAAGAACAAATTTGAACGTCATAGAAATTGAGGTCATGGAACATGTTAAGGGCTCAATCACCAAACCTCCAAAGGAAGATGCTGAAGCACTTGCAAGGTATATGAAAAGGGAAGTAAGGGCTCAAAGGATTCTCTTAGAATCCATCAAGGATCCCCTCATTCCCAATGTATCAAAGTTAGAAACATCGACAAACTTGTAGAATTGTTCTCCGTAAGTACTACAGGGGAAGTAATATCGTTAAGGCAAGACTCTACAAAATGAAGATATTAAAGGAAGAAGGAATAGCCTCAGACTTTATGAAGATATCTGAAATAAGAGAACAACTAAAAGAATTAGGAGAAATAATCTCTGACATAGATATGACTACCATAGTGCTCAATGCACTACTGGAAGAATGGGGCAACTTCACATCAAATATCTATGGGAAGAAGGAAGCTACTCTATTTAATGATCTGTGGTCACTATGTAAAATTGAAGAAACCAGGTTGAAGGCAAAATTTGATGTAGGATCAAATGAACAAACTCAAGCATATACTGCTATGACAAAAAGAAAAGGGAATTTTGAGAAATTTGGTCCGCAGAAAAGAAAGAAGAATATGGCAAAGGTTCAATGCTACAAATGTCAAGAATATGGGCACTACAAGAGAAATTGTCCTAAGCTTAAGAAGGACAACAATAAAAGAGGAAGGGAAGAAGCCCATATCATTGAAGAAGTAGAGGAAGCTGAAAAGAAGAAATCCAAGAAAGAGGAAGTAAATTATCTCTACTATGATTGAGATAGTCTTCCTCACCTAGTTCTTTTCAAGTTTCTGTCTCAAGTTCTTTTGTTGTAAAATATAGCTATCATAGGAATCATTAGAGGCATGATAGGATGCATCGTAGCATCATAGAAGCATATGATTGAAGGTAAGAGCTCATGACATCATGTTAAAGAAGCATGAAGGATAGCCGGTTTTATCATAAAATCATGTACTAAGGGCTGCTACTTAGTAAGATCTCATGAAACTGTTTCAGACCAGGCTTTAGACTAAGGTTTAGCCTCCTTAGTCAGAGAGGGCTCTCTCACAGATTTTTGATATGCATTAAGGGCAAGAAAAGATG
>APFE031363226.1:127232-148223 GCA_000404065.3 Pinus taeda
CTCCAGCTATTCAGAATCTGTCCTTGAAAAACACGTGGCAAACAGGAAATGAAAAACTGCACCTACAACAGTTTCGTAGCGCAACTTTAGTCACCCGTTTCTCCCATCTCAGAATGAATTTGAAGAAACTAAAAGAGGTTTTTGTAGTGTAGCATGTTAGGAAGAAAAACCTCTTTCAGTTTGCAAAATGGAGTTCTCAGCTGCTCAGGAAAGCTTCTGTAAGTTGACTAGTAAAAATAGTTTTTTTTTCTGATAAAACAGGCTGCTATAGGGGTTTTGTAGCGCGCTGCGAAAACACTTAGAGTAAGTTTTTAACTATGAAAACCTTGACACAAGTTTGACACACGGAATGTTAGGTGATGTGGGACTAGTGATGGGCAAGAACGGAGTGTTGACCTTATTTGACCATACCAACAAGACTCTTCATCACTTTCACGATAAACAGCTACAACTTTCACAGACTTGTATGAGTTGGAAACTTATTTGGACATCCCTGTATATGCCTTGTGAATATTTACAGGGTGATAAACTTAAAAACCGATTGAAATATGCACAACACAGAGCTCATCCCAAGACAATTTGTCTCAGAAACATTACAGTGCCATCCCTTTCCTAGCATAAGATATGCAAAAAGCATAAATTATATACAACTAAGAATAGAGGTGGCTGTCTTTCCAACTAGGTATATATGTGGCTATGTCCTTTGCTGAAGTTATCTCAGGTGACTGCACACAGGAGTCCTTTATTTCCTGCTGTATGATGGGCAGTTGTCTTCATGTATCTTCTATTTCTTCTAGTCATGGTAACAACATTCCACGCTGCAGAATGCTTTGTCACCACTGTACATGTAAATGTCGTTTCCATGGTTCAACTGCTGCTTGCAAAAATAGCAAGCACTGAGAAAATAGGCACTGTGAAACATTGTGACATTCAAATAGCTCTGATGCGAGAATGCAACATACGGGGTTCCCTGTTCATGTTGTTCCCAAGTGAACCTTATTTGGCATTATAGTTAAGCTGTCTCCTTGCCTTACAATGCCTGACTCTGTTTTTTTTGGGATCTTGTCTTTGATGTTAGTACCATGAAGTGCTGCTATTGGAAGAAACAACACATCTTTCTTTACATTGTAGCCACAAGACTTCAAGAAGGGGCTTATCTTCTTTTCAATTTCATCAAACCTCTCCTTGGCCTACTCAACTGAAGGATCATCTTCATAAACTTCCTTTCAACAATATTTGCCTTTGTCTTTCAACATTGGTCCAAGAAAGCATAATGTGCAGCTACAGCAGTTTCGTAGCGCGCTACGAAACTGCTGTGTGATTTTAAAAACACAGCTTCAAGTCAAAAAGAAAATTCAACTCTCTTGATCTTACCTTTTTCCTTTGAAATATTTTCAGTGATAACAGCCGGAATAGAAGTCTATGGGAGCCACCCATAGAAAGATGTAGCTCTTGGTAACCTCATTAGAAGCATAAGTAGTACTTATGGGAAAAAGGAAGTCATCTAGTATAGAGCTCATTATACATCATTCAAAAGGAGCATTTGCAGGATGAGGATGATCAAGATCCTCCGTTGGAATCTTCATTGGAAGATTCAACTACTAGAAGAAGCAAGTGTCTCGCTAGGAATTCCAACTTGTATGGGATTCATGGAATGATGGTATGATGTCAAAAGAAGTGAAGCAAGTCAAGGGATTGAAATTCTTTCAATCAAAGAAGCTGTTGAAGGAAGTCTAGATGACCAAAAAGAAAGAAATGAGGTATGTATGCTTGTACTTAAAGTCTTGTCATATGGTCGCAGATACCATGAATGAGTGCTCTACCTCAAGAGCATGATAAAAAAAAGGATCTCTTCCTTTGAAAGGATGCATGAAGGCATGGTTCACACATTGACTAGATGAAATCAACATAATATGTCCTCATATAAATATCGGGTGGTTGACAAAAATTAAAGGAAATATGATTTTTCCTGGGAGGAAATATGTGAATAAAGGAAGGTGTAAGGTTTCGTAATTCAGGAACTTAGAAATTTACTTCCAACATTGCATATAATGAAATTTAAGAACAAAACTTATCAATTCACTGTAAATACCTGTTTTCTTCTGAGTTTGATGTCGATCCTAGATTCCGGGTTTTCCTCGCTCCAATTTTTCTTTGGTTACCAAATGACCGAAACCTCCCAACCAAACTGAACAAAATCTGTGTACCCAACTCCAAAATACTTCCAATTTGAAGTAATTTGGCCCCCATGCCTAAAATCTTTAAGAATAATTGCTCAATTCTCTAGTTCTGAATTCCACTCCAGATTCGAATTTCGATCTTTAGTTCAGACTTTTAGTCTTCAATTTGCCCTCCTCCCCCTCCAGTTCTCCCCGTACTTGCATAAATACTAAGTATTTTCCAGGCGGTCATTTCCTTCTTCCACCGTTCTTAAGAAATCGGATTTGGGAGTCATCATATTACGTGTTGGAAGGTGAGATATGAATATGATACAACCTTAGATATAGACATGTTTGATTTTTACCTTTAATTTTAATTATAGGGATATTTGTATTAATAGGTTTTGTAATGTTTATTATTTAAATTAACTTTATAAACTTTAAAAAATAATATTTGACTAAAATAACATTTATATATATTATTTTATAATTTATAACCTTAATACTATGGTGGAGAATACTAATTTTATTCATTAATCTTATACTTATGAAATATTTATTATGCGTATTATAAGTGTCAAATTTTAGGTATTATCTCATTTCTTAATTATTTTAGGTACCCAAACCTTTTGTGCTTCGTTTAAACATCTTTCGTAATTATTTAATAAGTATACTAGCGTAAGACATGCGATGTATGCATATGTAGCTATCATATGCATATATCGTATGTTTACTAATACTTTTTAGCTTAAAATCTAAATGGGTCATTACATTACTTCCTCCTTTCGATAAAATTCGTCCCGAAGTTGGGGTTTATATCATATATTAATAATTTCTTTAGTGATTAGTGTGATTGTGTAAGGATTGCACCTCAAGATTGAATTTTTGTTTGAATATTTAATAGGTTTACAAATTTAATAGTTATGCCTTGTCCCAATTGGGTTCTTAAACTATTCTAGAATCATCCTATCCTTTCTATTCTCTTCCGCTCCCATCCTATCAGTCCTTTACTGGAGTATGCTATGGTGTCAACTATGCTGATCTAACCATTCATGTTTAAGGATAACAACGTTGATTATATCGACCTGATTTCCCAGTAGGCATCTAGCAGTCATCATCACACGTCTAGGGGAGCGTGATTCGCACAATCCTCCCATGACTCCAGGTTTTGGAAGATAAACGATGGGCAATATCTCCACCCCTCCTAGTAGAGCCAGAGTCAACACTTTATCATGGAACTTCATTGAGCGTCAATTATTCTTGGAGCTTTTGTCATCACGTGGTCATTTGGTAACGGTGCTATCTGTAATGTAAGCACTTATCCATACATTATAACATATGCATCAATATATTCAAAACTATTCATATTTAAATAACAGTTTTTGTATAATTCATATCTGTTACTATCTATGGTATAACATACTTGGTCATATCCAACTCATATATTAGTAAGTTAAATGTAGTCATTCTTTTATTTCTATTTCATCAATCATGTTGATATGCAGAAATGAAACAAAATTATAAATATCTTCATTCATAACATAACTCATGATTTAGATTTTATAGCAAGGTTATTCAAATATTAAACTTTAGATTGGTATTTATATTCCAGCAATGTTAATTAAATAACATATTTCATGTTGGTATGTATGTACTAGTAGAATTAAGCAATAATATATATCATGTTCCAGTAACAACTATCATTTCAAAATAGTTTGAAGTATCTGATTTAAAGTAAAGTAAATATATACAAAATATGGTTTTAAGTTCTTCAAAATTAACACGAGTTCGAGTATTTTTGACATATAATCTCTGTATCTTTCCAGGTAGCCGATCCAGGGCTATACTTGTCCCACTAGACTTTAACTTGGTCTATGAGGCAGTTCCTGAGCTGTTGAACCCTACGTTCTAGTATACGTAATGGTTCAACTGAAATGGTTCCCTCGTCCGATACCTGCAGTTCCTGAGCTATTGAAACCTGTTCCAGTATACGTAATGGTTCAACCGAAATGATTCCCTCGTCTGATACTTGCAGTTCCTTCCATTGAAGGTTATAAGATTTGTTAGCTATGTAATGTCTTAATACATATACATGAAATACATTATGAACTTTATGTAAGTAGGGTGGTAGTGCAAGACGATAGGCGATAGGTCCAACTTTTTCTAGGACTTCGAATGATCCAATAAATCGGGGTGACAACTTTGTCCCTTTTCTGAGTCGAATAGTGCTTTTGTTAGGTCTGATGCAGATGAAAACTTGATCCCCTACTTCATAATTCTTATCTGTCTTGTGAGCATTAGCATAACTCTTTTGTCTATCTTGTGCCTCTTTTAACCGTTGTCTAATTTGTTTTCACTGTTCCTCCATTTCTTGAATTAATTCTGGTCCCACTATCATCCAATCTTCTAACCTATGCCAACTTAACGGTGTCTTGCAAGGTCTGCCATACAATGCTTCAAATGGAGGCATTCCGATTGAACTGTGGTCACTGTTATTGTATGCATATTCAAGTAAGGGCAAGTACTTTTCCCAGTGTGATTGCTGATCCATAACGTACATCCTCAACATATCTTCTAGTACTTGGTTCACCCTTTCTATTTTCCCATTAGTCTGAGGATGATAAGCTGTACTTAAAATTTAGTTGAATTCCTAACGCTGATTGCATACAAGTCCAAAATTTTGAAGTGAATTGAGAATTTCTCTGATATGATCATCTTAGGTACTCCATGAAATCTGATAATTTCATTTATGAATATTCGCGTTACGTTAACAACTTCGTAAGTTTCTCTTATTGGAATGAAATGGGCACTTTTCATTAATTTATCCACCACAACTAGAATGACATTGTGCTTTTGTGGAGTAAGAAGTAGTTCGGTGATAAAATCCATAGAAATGATCTCTCATCTGGTCATAGGAATGTCGTGAGGTTGCAGGAGACTTGTTGGGTGACAATGATCAACTTTTACTTGTTGACGTTCAAGATATTTTGCAATGAATTGAACGTTATCACGTTTCATGCTTGCCCAAAAGAAGAATTTCTTTGTATTAGCATATATTTTCTTTACACCAAGATTTGCACAATCCAATGCTCTGTGGGCTTCCATAAGGATGGTGTCTCGGAGATCCCCATTATCAAGAATGTACATCCTTCCATGGAATCGTAAAATTCCATCATCTTCTAGTTCATATCTCTCAAACTTAGGTTCTTTTGACTTTTTACTATCAAGGCCGGATCTCACTTTTAAATACCAACTATCTCTCAAGAGATGTTTTAGTAATCGTTGCTCTAAGTCTACCTTGATAGGTATGAGGGAAAATATCCGAGGTCTTCTGCTTGAAGCATCTGCCACTATGTTCTCTTTTCCTTTAATGTATGAAATTCCAAAGTCATACTCACTTAGGAATTCACTCCATCGTTTTTGCCTAACATTCAAGTCTCTTTGAGTAAACATATATTGTAGACTTCGATGGTTGCTTTTGAGCATAAAGCTTCTCCCTACTAGATAGTGTTTCCATATCTTTAAAGCTAGTATTACAACGGCTAACTCTAAATCGTGCATGGTGTAGAGAGTTCTTCACGAGGCTTTAACTTTCTTGAGGCATACGCTATTACTCCTCTATTCTGCATTAATATTGCACCTAATCCTTGCTTGGATGCATCAATACATACAATAAAATCTTTGTCCATATCAGGGACTCGCAAGATTGGTTCACTAGTCAACAATCTTTTAAGTTCAGAGAATGCTTTATTACATTCCTCAATCCATTCATACCTAACACCTGTACGCTGGAGGGTTGTGGTTGGATTTGCAATTTTGGAGAATCCTTCCACAAACCTTCGGTAGTAGCCAGCTAAATCCATAAAGCTTCGCACTTTATGTGCATTTTTCCGTATTGGCCTTTCCATGATTGCCTTTACCTTCTCAGGATCTATTGAGATCCCTTCACCAGATATAATATGACCCAAGTAATGAATATTTTTTTGAAAGAAGGAACACTTGGATAACTTTCCATATAATTGGTGTTCTCTGAGGCAAGATAATACTATCCACAAATGTTCTTCATTCTCCTTCTCATTTTTGGAATAGATGAGAATATCGTCTAAGAAGACTTGTACAAATTGATTGAGATATTTGCGGAAAACAGTGTTCATAAGGTTCATGAATATTGCTGGTGCATTGGTAAACCCAAATGGTACATTGCCCAAAGCGTGTTCAGAATGCAGTCTTAGAGATATCACTTTCCTTAATTCTTAATTGATGATAGCCTGATCGTAAATCAAGTTTTGAAAAGACAACAATTCCTTTTGTTTAGTCGAAGAGGTCATCAATTCGAGGCATTGGATATCGATTATTTACTATAGCTCGATTTAAGTCTTGGTAGTCTTATGTATAACCGCAAAGAACCATCTTTATTCTTGACAAATATTACAGGAGCACCCCAAGGTGAAATACTGGGTCGAATGTGTCTTATATCCAATAATTCTTTCAATTGAATTTTGCAATTCTTGAAGTGTTGGAGCTGTCATTTTGTAAGGTGTTTTAGAGATTGGTTCTGTAACAGGTTTCAATTCTATTGTGAGATCCAACTCTCTTTTGGGAGGTAATCTTGGTAGTTTCTTTGGAAAAACATCTGGAAATTCAGATAATACTGGATATTGTTCTAAGGACGGTCTTTTCTCTTTGCTTACTTCTTGAACTGCATATATTTGACAACCCTTTCTTAAAAAATACTTCATTTGCATTGCTGAGATGAAGCGTAAAGATACTTTCCTCTTAATACCTTGGATTTGGATCGTCTCTCCTTCATCATTTATACAGAGAATTGTTTTCTTGTAACAGTCTACCCATGCTTGATGAACTTCTAACTAGTCCATCCCTATGACGAGGTCATAAGTTCCTAGGGTTGTGACATAAACTTTTAATTTAGTCGAACAGATCCCTAGATCAACTTTGCATTCCTTAACACTTAAATCTACGGATTGGAGTTTTCCTGAAGCCATTTCCACCTGTCTGAAATCGTTTTTCTTGCGGGCTGCCAACCCACATTTATTTAATGCATATGATGAAATGAAACTACCAGTGGCACCAGTATCAAATAAGATTTTGAGTTTTATGCCATTAATAATACCTGAGGATTCCACTACAGTGGACTGATGTGCTGCCTGGTTGTTTTTGACTACTAGATGGATTCTATGATTGCCTTGGGTATTTGATGATGGCTCTTTTCCTGTTCTATGCATTATACTTGACGAAGCTTCTGGACAATCACATTGAAAATGTGGTCCTCCACATCCTCAACAATTAACCTGGGGTGATCCCCTTGACTCAAGTTGTGAGTTTCTAGACAAGGAGCTTTGTCCTCTTGTGCCGCTTCCTCTTGCGTTTCTTCCTCTATTAGCAGTTCCTTGAGATTTCTATGGACTTGTGTTTGATGATTCAACAACTATAGTATTAATGCCATGGGTGCTCTTGCTCCTACTCCTCTTGGGGTAAATCTATTACCATAAGGAGGTGGTCTCGAGCTACTTCCCCCGAAGAAGTTTTAGGGAGTCTTCCCTGGAAATCCTGGCCGTAGAGGTTCTGTTGGCCTGACATCCCTTTTTATCCCTAGATGCTCCTTAGCATAAGGACCACATTCAATTGCCTCGGCCACTGATGATGGCTTCCACATCCTAACCATGGCCCTGATGCGAGGATTTAATCCATATACAAAGTGCTCAGCTTGACGTTCGTCAGAATCTAAATAATGAATATATTTTACAAGCTCCATAAACCTTATCTCATATTCCTCCACTGTTTTATTACCTTGGACTAGCGTATGAAAGGCTCTGATTTGTTGCTCTTGAAAATATGGAGGTAAGTACTTGGCACGAAATCTTTCCTCAAATAACTCCCAGGGAACATTATCCGTTGTGAGGTATAATTGTTTTTCCATATTTCCCCACCAAATCAAGGCACTTTCCTTTAACTGAAATACGAAAAATTTTGTCTTAGAAGTAGAGGAGTACTCCCTTAGCGCAAAACATCTTTTCGTTCTTTCTAACCATGCTTCAACATATCTCCAGCTTGCCCTCTTGTAAATTTTGCGAGTTTAATTTTCTACGACTCCCTAAAAATATCTTCCTTTGATTGTCTATACTCAGATCCTCTAGGTTCTGTTGGATTTCTTTCTTCAAGTTGAGGTTGCTCTTCTTTAGTATTAGCTATTGGTGGCCTTTTTAATGTTTCCAAGATGGCTTCCAATGAGCGTATTATAACAGTTAATTTCGGTGCTGAAGCGATTGGCATTGATGATGGTCTCAATAGTGGTGGCGATGGTGGTGGTGATGGAGATGGTGATGACGAAGGTGGTGGCGTCAATGATGGCGATGCTACCCAATCACGTTGTCGTCGTTGATATGTCTTTACCATCGTAGCTATTTTTGCTACATAATAAAATGATTAAAATCTGAGGTACAAATTAAATTTAATAAATATAATTTTCGTAAATTCAAGCTCTCGTATGTGTATAGTTTTTTTTTGCTATTTTTACCTACTAGGCAGGTGTTACTAGTACTGAGGTCAAGGAGGGCGGTATCGCTACCTCCTTGTCCTAATGCACGGTGTTCTATCCTGATGTGTAATAATATTTATTAAAATGCATGGGTCTTCATAGACCATAGTATTACTTCATGATATTTACCTAGTATTTTCTAGTCTTAATTGCGGTTATGGAAGGGCTTATTACTTTGGATATTTTTATTGAGGACATGATTACCTTTCTAAGTAGGCCAACAAATATGTATAGACCAAGAAGTATTAGTAAAAAAATACAAAAGGGTATATATACATAAAACGAAAAATGTATATAATATTTAAGGTTTGAATTTATTATGTAGCCAACACTATAAATATTATTTAAAACAATTTAAACTAGCCAACTTTAAAGAAATAAGGAATAATCTTAATCTAAAGGAACCTGTGCCTTAATATATAATGAATTGGCCAAACTTAATATTCTATTTAGTAATTTAGAAAATCTCACGATATGGTATTGCAAGGAGGATTTATTTAGTTAACCAATTAAAGATAAAATACTTTCCCAAATTTAGTTTGGTTGTTAAATATAGTCTCTCTACATAATTTAGTAAGTTGAATATAGATTCCCCCACTTAGAAGTCCAATAAACATTTTTATTGTGATATTCATGAATTTTAAAAAGTAACTTTTGTTAAC
The DNA here is from genome assembly GCA_000404065.3 of Pinus taeda. NCBI lineage: Eukaryota > Viridiplantae > Streptophyta > Pinopsida > Pinales > Pinaceae > Pinus > Pinus taeda. The sequence goes on from APFE031363226.1 coordinate 136,610, forward strand.
ATATAATACACTTTATAATAAGAGTAACATGTTATAATAAGAATAATATTTAATTTCTTATACTATATGAGGACAACTAGATCAAAAGGTATTAATATATACCTCTTCCATTAGGGGGCCAGCTATATATATTAAAAAAATGTATTATTTTAACAAAGTTTGGTTTCCATTGCATTTTAATCATTGCTTTCTCAATATTCAAATTTCAATTTATTTATGAAAATTAATTTTCAAATTTATTATTTGATAATTTATAATTATATTTAAAAAACTACTAACAAAATAAAATAATAAAAAAACTGAAAAGGTTGCCATTTAAACACAATAATCATACTCCAAAAGCAACACGATGGAAAAGCTTTGAAAACATCCAACTTTATCCCTAATTGATTGGGACCGAACATGTAATTGCGAAAATTACAAGTAATGCGCAATGGTTTCACTAGAAAAGTCAATTGCATGGGTGTGTGCAAAGCCAAAACAGATGTAGGGTTTTCTATTAGCTTTTGTGTGGAGAGTGGAATTTGTTTATGACTCCAGTGATGAAATTATTCTAGCAGGGTCTGGTTTTACAGACCAGATCAGTTCAATGCTAATATAGGCAATCAGACTTTCTCTCGGATGCCGGGTTCCCCGGATCTGTGGACCGTATTGAGCTTGTTTGATCCCTATGGGAGGGAGACATACTCAAATTTGAGGCTTCGTTGCTCAAAATATTGCTTTTTGCTCGCACATACCAGATCATTTATAATTCATTAAAAAATTAATTTACCCTACCCTTCAACAAGTTCTGTAATGTTTAACCATGTTGTAACAATTAAGTAAATTTTTTTTAAGGCATCAAACAGATGGCTTTGGTTTCAAAATCCAAGCTTCTCTCCATACAAATTGTCCCTCCACTGGTAAACGCATGTAGGAATACGCATCGTACGCACGCCGATTCACAAATCTCGCCTTTGCATCCTCTTTTGGTGAATTTAATCTAATCTCCTTGCCCCTCGTGCCCAAAAGCTTCAAGAATAGTTGCTCAATTCTCCAGTTCTGAATTCCACTCCTCCAGATTCGAATTTCAATCTTTAGTTCAGACTTTCAGTCTTCAGTTTTCCCTCCTCCTCCTCCAGTTCTCCCCGTACTTGCATAGATAGTAAGTATTTTCTAGGCGGTCACCGCCTTCTTCCACCGTTCTTAACAAATCAGTTTTGGGAGTCATCATGTTACGTGTTGGAAGGTGAGATATGAATATGATATAACCTTAGATATAGATGTGTTGATTTTTACCTTTAATTTTAATTATAGGGATATTTATATTAATAGGTTTTGTAATGTTTATTATTTAAATTAACTTTATAAACTTTAAATTATAATATTTGACTAAAATAACATTTATATATATAATTTATAATTTATAACTTTAATACTATGGTGGAGAATATTAATTTTATTCATTAATCTTATACTTATGAAATATTTATTATGCATATTCTAAGTGTCAAATTTTAGGTATTATCTCATTTTTTAAATTTTTAGGTACTCAAACCTTTTATCCTTCGTTTAAATATCTTTCGTAATTATTTAATAAGTATACTAGCGTAAGACATGCGATGTATGCATATGTAACTATCACATGCATATATCGTATGTTTATTAATACCTTTTTGCTTAAAATCCAAATGGGTCATTATAGAAGGAAGAGATATGAAAAATGCGACCGTGGAGAAGGTAATCAACACCCAAGGACTAAAAGATTTGACTATGATATCTCCATGGGAAATATATGAAGATCCTGATAAAGTCTGAAAAAGAAAGAGAACCTTGACGTTGTATATCTTTTTGGAGATGTGTCAATATATATGCATGATGTTGATGCTAACATGGAGATGTCATGATGAAGGACCATCACAGGTATTTTTATTTTAATATTCATCTTCTATTTTTGAACAATATCTGGATGGGTTGATGTAGGGCTACCAAAGGAAGAGTTGTAGATGTCATCTACCATTGACACTCATGTGGTAGGATGAAAGATTCTGAAGGAAACATGATGCGAAGAAGGTAGAAAGTTATGAAGGAAAGGCCAGGTATGGACTAACAGATCACTTTCCTATAAAAGAAAGGATGATATGACTGACATGATTCATGGATGAAAGTGTGGATGGTCGATGCCCTACGAAGAAGTCCTGAAAGAATGAAGACTCTTGAATAAAGAAAAAGAAGTTCATGACATCAAAAGGAGGAGCTCTTCAAGCAGTTGTCTGTCCCATGATCTCCACCTAAAGAGCTACTAGAAACAAGTCCCTGGTCAAGAAGGAGCTTGGTCAAGTCCCTGATTAAGAGGGAGCTTGGGTACATTCCTTTTATAGGAATGGGTATATTCCTTCACTGGAATAGGCATATCCTCCCTAATTGAGAGGGAGAGATAGACCCATCATTCTTATCTTCACCTGGGAAGACAGAATGGAGGATTGGGTAAGCATATGGCATCCAATACTCTTTGATGATGTGGTAGTGCATCCAATATAAGAGTAATCGTAGAGGACCGATATTCATTGAAGACTAGGAATCCAAGATAAGAATAGTTCTGGTGGAACATACTCTGGGAGAACCTAGGTGGGGTATGTTCCGAGAGAGACAATGATGAAGGTGTCTATAAATCATTGGTCTTGCCAACATTGTGCTCTGTTCTTGTGGAGAGATAGCGCTGTTAATCAAGGCCTTGCTATGTGACAATGCTAGATGATATGATGCTATACAGATGGGTTACCAATTCGACTTTTCTTATGAGAATTCTTCAGATTGAGAATGTCCAAGTACCTTGCATGGATTATGAATACCTCCCTAGTTAAGGGGGAGTGCTGAAATATGTAACTAGGTTTGGTCTTCATAATGACATGTGTAATCATGATTTTATGTAATTAATGTAAAGAAGAAAACTAAAATTCTTTTATGCTTGAGACATGGGTTTCATGCTCAAGGAATTTTATTTTATATAGATGAAGCTCCCATTGTCAGCTATTAGGTTTGGTCATTAAGTCATAAAGTCTATTGAGTCAATGTCATGCATTGAAACCCATTTGGGCATGCTACATATTGTAAAAGAGAATTTATTTGAGTAGTAAACCCTCCAAGGCCTCGTCACAAGCACTTATTCAAGTCGACCTTCCAAAGGAGCTCAAGATTATTCTAGAAGGAGATGTCAGCCTAGACACAAGCACAAGTCAGCTTATTTTTCATGGACAAACTACTATATAAAGGAGGACTCGGCCTCACTTGAAGACTTATTTGACAAGCATCTGAAATAAAAGAAGAAGTGCGAGATACATGAGCATAGGAGCCTCTCATCAAACAAAGAAGGAAGAAGAAGAAACCAAAGTGTTTTGGGTTTGTTTTTGGGCACATATCTCTCACACGTGCGAGAAGGGTTAGTACTTTTTGCTGCAAAAGAAGTCGAGTTACTACAGTCAACCTAAGAGGCCGAGTCAAGAAAGAAATCAAGTCTCCAATCAAGCCGAATTGCAGAAGAAAAGAAATCCATCAAAGCAAGAAGGGATCAAGGGATAAAAATCATTGTTTGTCCCTCACACGAGCTGCAACTAGGGTTTTTGAAGAGGCCGAGTATTGCAAGCCTGTGATAATAGACCAAAATTTGAAGAGAAGCCCCATGGTGGAACAATCAGTTTGACTGGTGTTGACTCAAGGAAGAAGTGTTATTTCAAGAAAGCCTTGTGACTTGGTCTTGGAGAGGTTAGGAGGTCAAGGGTCTTGGTCTTGGTCTTGGAGATAACTACTTGAAGATTCTCTAAGAAGAAGAATTCGTTTGGGTTTTCCTCTCAAGTTGGAGAGGTTTTGGTCCTGGATGATCGCCTACACCTTGTGTCCCTTGTCTCATTGTTGTTCATATTTTGATAGCTATTTGATGAAATCAACACTTTAATAACCAAGTTAAAGAAGAACCTAATCAAAAGAAGTAAAAAGTATTCACAAGAAGTTATCATCTCTAGAGAAATCACTTCTTGTCTTTGCTCTAGATTTCTCAACACTTAGACCCTTGACAAAGACCCCTCCAAGACCAACTCAAAATTCCTTCTTGATGAGTTTTCCTTACACAACTTACAACAACAAACTTTGACCTTCAAGCAACTTCTCTAACAACTTCGATCCCAACAATTTTTCCAGCAACTTCGATCCCAACAACTTTTCTAGCAACTTTGACCCCAACAACTTCTCAATGACTTCGATCCCAAGAACTTCTCCAACAACTTCGACCCCAACAACTTGTTAGCAACTTCAAAATTTCATTGCACATGAGAGAGAGAGAGAGAGAGTCCCAAAAAGTTTGACTCTAGCTTCCTCGTTGAACTTCACTAGCCTTAGGAATTCCTCCTTTTAGGATTGAACTTCTTCTCTTGCTTCTATTTATGTCTTGGATATGTTCTTCAAATGAGGTTGAATGCCTCTTATATATAGGCTTCCTAGGGGTACGAATTGCCTCTATGAGGCCGACTTGTTCTTTCATGTAGGCCGACTTGTTGCGGCTAGGTTGACTTGTCTTGGAGGGTCTTTTTATGACTCAAATAAATTTATTTTACATAATACAAGATGCCCAAAGGGGTCTTACATATTATAATGACTCAATTGACTCCTAGACTTTAAGACAAAGCCCTAGAAGCACTCAATGGGTGCTTGACCTATAAATAAAATGACCTTGAGCATAATAATAAAATTTCTTTTCTCTTTTCATCAAATACATAAAATCATGATTACAATAGACATTATGAAGACCGAAATTAGTTACACTTTTCAACACTCTCTCTTAACTAGGGAGGTATTCATATTTCATACAAGGTACTTGGACATTTCATGTTGAGGAATTCTCATAAGAAGAGTCAGATTGGTAAGCTATCTCGTAAGCTATCTTATCATCTTATACCAATGCATCTCATCATATCAACCAACATTGTCACATATCAAGGTCTTGACTAACATCTCTATCTCTCCACAAGATCAAATCACAATGTTGGGGAGGCCAATGATTTATAGACACCATTATCATTGTCTCTCAAGGCACATATGATTTATAGAACCATTCCTGTCTTGGATTAACACATCCTCAAGGAATTTCTTCTTCGACTACTCTTACTTATTGGATGCCCTACCACTTCCTCAAAGAGTATCGAAAACCAAAGGCTTACCCAATCCTCCATTCTTTCTTCATAACATGAAGACAAGAATGATGTGTCCATCTCTCCCTCATGGCCTTCACTAAGACTTACGACTGTTAGTCATGGTCTAGAACATGACACATGAATTGGAGAACCATATCTGTCACTCCCTCCCTCTTACCCAGGGAGGATCTAATCATTCCTATACAAGGAATATACCCAATCTCCCTCTTAACCAGGGACTTGCCCAAGCTCCCTTTCAACTAGGGACTTGTTTCCAACAACAACTATCTGCTCTGTGGTGGAGATCATGGTACTAGTAGCTTCTTGTAGGGCTCCTTTGTTTACATCATGTCATGAACTTCAACTTCTTCATCATGGAGCCTTCTTCTTCATTACTTCTTCGTAGGGCATCGACCATCTTCTTCTTCCCTTCAACGAAACATAGTATTGAACTAACAGTCATGTCATCCTTCTCTTCATTAGAAAATGACCTTCTAGTGCACATCTGGTTATCCTTCATACAACTACCTTTTCCATGTCATCATATTTTTTGGATCTTCCATCCAATCTTAGTCGTAGATAAAATTCTACAACCCTTTTTTGGGTAGCCCTGTTACAACCCAACCAGATGCTTTCAAAAATCAAAATGAACATTAAATCAAAGTTACCTTTTTATGATGGCCTTTCTTCATGACATCAACTTCTTTTAACATCAACATCCTGCACATGTATGAATTCATCTCCAGGACCTTCATTATCAAGGTTCTCCTTTTTCTAGTGTACATATCAGGGTCTTCATACATTCTCCATGGAGATGTCATAGCTAATCCTTCTTGATATCAGATGTTGATTACTTATCTTATGTGACTATAGATACATCATTTACGTACTCTTATTTTATCTTTTTCACATATTGCTTCCTTAGGATCTTCTATTCATAGTTCCTTCATCATAGGAACCATAAATGCTAGGCACCTCATATTTTCCATGAGGTCATATAATGTTTATCCCATCATGTTGTCATATAGAAGAGTTCAAGGCACATCGTATCTATGCCTTCATGTATCATTCTAATGGAATAATTTCTTCTTCATGCTCATGAGACAGAGCATTCTATCCATTCTACCTATAACCATATGATGACATGACTTTATCTATCAAATATATACATACCTCTTCCTTCTTTTGGTCATCTTGACTTCCTTCAGCAACTCCCTTTCCTTGCTTGAAGATGAAAGTACTTCAACCAACTTGACATGCTTCACATCTTTGTCATCATACCATCATCCTTCCAAACTGTAGATCCCACACTGTGTGAAATGTAGACCATCTGTGCCACAGTTGCTTCTTCAAGGAATGATGAACCTTTCTAACTTCGTGATCCAAAATGGATTTTGGATAGACTCCTAAGTCTAAGTGTTCTTCATAGAAGAAAATGAAAGTCCAGGGAAGTTCCTGGAAATAGCCCCATTGCAGAGATCTTTTCCTTCTGAATCTATTGCAACTTGAATGGGCTAAAATGGACTTAGGATGCAGAAGTTATCGCAGAAAGAAGATGCCCTTTGTTCTTTGGAAAAAGAGGCAAAATCCCCTAAAAATGGCAAAAAACCCTTATAAAGGGAAATCACATCGAAAAAAGGCAAAAGGGAAGGACTTAGGCCGAAGGCGGGAGACCCCCGATCGGCTGATTCGATGTATTGGATCGGAGGCAAGGCATCTATGCAATATTGGGACCCCGGACTTGGCGATTGCGATTATGTGATATGTCGATTATTGATGATCGGATCGGCGGATCGGCATCGACGATATACAGAACCCCTGGGCTGTATGCGATGCGATATGCGATAGCGATCGCGACGTGCAATCTCAGTCGTCGGATCGGGAAAGGAATGGACGGCCAGGATTAAATCGGCGACTTGCGATTGGCAGACCCGATGGAATTATAAGCCCGATTACATAAAATTTGAAATCCGGGAATTCGTATTTTTTGTGTATTAGCGCATTTCCGCTATAAAACCGAAATACAAAGGAAAATGCCCCGAAGCGATAAAATGGACCCGAAAGGAGTTTTAGAAGCGACCCTATATTATTTGAGTTCTATAAAGGCGGGATTTCGGGCGGGCCTTAGGCAGAAAGCGGTATTGGGCTGATTTCGCCCGATCCGATACAATGAACGACGCGTGGCTTGGCAGAGGAGTAGAGAAATTTCCTTTTCGGGCCGGTAACCTCCATACCATTAAGTCGCCCAAAACTACATGTTGACCGTTGGATCGGAGATCACCCAGATCAACGGTGGGGATTGCGCTAGCAGCCAAAGGCAGACCCGATGTGATATTAGGGCAGATGCGATAAATTTTGAAGTCTGATAGAAAGTGCTTGGACGGGTTTTTCATGTAATTCCCGTGTATTTGGGATTTTACCCAAAATGCTTATGCGATGCGATATAACGCCTAATGGCAGACTTGATAAGGATTTTAGGGGCGATTGAATGGAATTTCACGTCCATTAGTGTATTTTCCAGAAAATCTCTGTGTAATGAAATTTTTTCCATTTTCGGGTTTTTGCCTATGAGAAGGCCCTGAAACCTCTGTAACTTCTCTTGATCATCATGCCACGCTGCAAGTAGGCGTTTTTACAGGCAATGATGTATTTTGAAGCCACGGAGCCGCAGAGCTAGATGGCCAGTCTAACTAACAGGGAGCAGAGAAGCCGCAGAGTCGCAGAGGGATAATGAATTGCAGAGAAACGACTGGGGTAGCCGAAAAGCCGGAAAAGTACCTCAAAGGAGCTAGAGAGCACGATTGAGGGAATAGGCGAGGACTAGGTCGCTGGAAGGTTGCTGAGAGTCGCTTGGAGGTCAAGCGGACTACAGAGGCACGTAGAGGCTGAGAGAGAGCCAGAGCCAGAAGCTAAGAGCCAGAGCCACAAGCCAGAGTCAAGAGCCAGAGCCAGAAAGCCGATAGCTTCAGAGCCAGGAGATAAGATGGTGTTTTGAACCCATTGTGTTCTGTGTAAACCAGTGGAGTTGAGCTTGGAGCTTGTAAAAGAACTTAGACCATAATCCCAGAGAACCTAGTTGAGTTGACTAGAGCTCAAGGGGATGTAGCCCAAGAGTTTTGGATGAACTCCATATTAAACTTGTTGTCTTATCTGTGATGCTCATTTGCTGCATTGTTTCACTGTTATATGTTTTATATCAGTTTAAACAAATCAATTTACAGCACATAAACAGTTTTAAAATAAACACAAGCATACACCTATTTTCAAGCACATATTTAATTCCGCATTGGTTAATCATAAAGACTTGGGAATATTTAAGCTTTGGAAGTGGGAGAGGTTCTTGTAAGTTAGACAAGAAGCCTAAGTGCCCCATTTTCAGATCAGGTGGTATCAAAGCCTGAAATTGATTAACCACACCTTCAACGAAGGTTACATCAGAATGCTTGATTGACAGAGCAAAGATTGCTTGTCTGAAAGGTGTTTAAACAGTTAGACATTGATTGTATTCTTGTTTGTAGACTGACTATTGTTTGAGTTTGCAGAGGTGAAGGGAAAGCTATTGATAACTCAGTCAAAGAAGGACAAGAAGGAAGAAGGGCTGAAGGCATTCTTCTGTTCCAAAGGACCTCAAGGCAATCTTTGAAGCACAAGAGGTTTGTTGCAAAATGTCACTGAATAAGCTCTTTATTAATCTTGTTTGAAGTTCTTTTGTTCATTGGCATAATGACAACTTCTACAAGTGAGTCCTCAAATTCTCCTTTCTTCACAAGACTCTTTGATGAAGACATGAAGCAAGACTTGTTCATCATGATGGACATGGTGAGAGAAATGTATGAGGATGGAAGGAATAGCAGCGTACTTAGAGAGTAGTTGAATTCCGTGGAGGAAGAGAAGCAGTTGCTTTTTGACAAATTGCAGGAGATGGAGAGGCAACTTCATATTGTAAATATGAACCAGAGAAGGATGCATGAGTTGGAGACACAACTCTTTGTTGCCCAAGAAGCTTTAGTGAAGTATCAGCTTGAAGAAGAGGTAAATAGTTCCTGTTTGTTTTCAAATTCCTCTAAGAATGATTATATTGGTTCTTTTGAAAAACATACTAGAGGCATAGGTTCCAAGCTAATGTCCAAGATGGGCTATGAAGGAAAGGGCTTGGGAAAACATGCACAAGGTATTGTTGAGCCAATAATAGTTGAGGAAAGGCATAAGTATTTGGGTCTTGGCTATGGACAGTCTTATGGAAAGAGTTCCAAGGCTGCCATAAAGGCCATTGAAACAGCTCCAAGAAGGAGTTGCATTGCAAAGTGTGAAGATTGTATTTAGGAGGAATGAAAGAGCTTGAAACATCATTTGCAGGATGCAGGTGTTCAGAAGCACACACTTGAAGCAGAGAGTTGTGGAGACTTTGATAGCCTTGAAGAGATTGATGGTGTTCCAAAGGGAGCCACTTCTTCATTTGCTTCACCTCCTCATGAAGGCAATAAAGGTGAAAGAGAAAGGTATAAATCTGGTTCTAATCATCTTCCTTTTGATTTTGCAAAGCATGACAAATTTCCACATAGATATGGGAAAAGAATTGCATGTTCCTTTTGTGGTTTGGATAACCATAATGTTTCTAGATGTTGGAAGAGAATGGCCACATAGAGGATTTTGAAGGAAAGAAAGCAAGAAGCCAAAGGTCCATTGGACAAGGCAAATCATGCTATCCAGAGGATGCACATGTAGTGCACTTACTGCCATAAGCAAGGGCATCTTGCTGAAAAGTGTTGGATTCTGAATTCAACAATGCTTCCACAAAAGTTGAAGAAAGTGGAAAGAGAAGATGGTAGAAATGGAAAGGAAGATTCCATGAATGATGTGTTTCAGAATGATTCATAGGATGATGTTGACGTGCAGACAAAGGTAGTAACTTTGAAGGGGATTGGTAAGAAACGGTTAGAGTTCTTATCCAATTAAGATTGCATGTCTATTGATGCATCTGTTTGCATTTCTTGCTGCAACATTATATTTCATTTCAGCTTCGAAAGTACAGTGTGCTTAAGTGAAAGTTGAAGGATGAAATGCATGCATAAGCTTGATGAGCATGAACACATGGATGTTGATGATTTCCTTGTTTTTGAACATGTATGTGTAATTAACTTGCAGGGTTGATTGCTTTGACATGCATGTGATACAAAGTTGACTTGGGAGAAGTTAACTTGGTCTCCAAGATGGAGATAACGATGAAGTGTTTCATCTTTTGAAAAAGAGTCCTAATGGTCTTTTTCTACATGCTTGACTTGAAGGGTCATTTGTTTAAAGGCATGTTTTGTGGGCTTGTTATCTAGTCCATCATTTGTATGCAGATGTAAGACATGGAGGTGTTCACAAGATGTGAAATCTGTTTAGTTTTGTTGAAGCAGGAGTTTAGGCCATCCAGTTGTTGTTAATAGTTGTTGTTGACAACTTGTCAAATAGGTACAAATGAAAGTTTTGTGGAGTAGATGTACTTCACATTTGTTTGAGCCACCTTGGATCAATGATCAAGGCAGAGAGGTTCAAACTACCTTCTGTGACCATCTCAGCAGAAGTTCTGCATGAGGTCAAGAAGGAAGACAGTTCTTCCCAGGAGAACCAACACATCCAGAAAGGAAAGTAGTTAGAGACTTTGGTTCAGAGGTACTATGCAAGGAAAGTGTGTGGAGACTGAAAGAAGAGGGCATTGTTACTCTCATTTACTGTTCAGATCATTATATTAGTCTTTTGGAGACCAAAAGTTCTTTTAGTGGGAAGACGTGATCCAAAATGGATTTTGGATAGACTCCTAAGTCTAAGTGTTCCTCACAGAGGAAAATGAAAGTTCAAGGAAGTTCCTGGAAATAGCCCCATTGCAGAGATCTTTTCCTTCTGAATCTACTGCAACTTGAATGGGCTAAAATGGACTTAGGATGTAGAAGTTATCGCAGAAAAAAAGATGCCCTTTGTTCTTTGGAAAAAGAGGCAAAATCCCCTAAAAATGGCAATTTTTTTTTTTAAAGGGAAATCGCATCGGAAAAAGGCAAAAGGGAAGGACTTAGGCCGAAGGCGGGAGACCCCCGATCGGCTGATCCGATGTATCAGATTGGAGACAGGCATGTATGCGATATCGGGACCCTGGACTTGGCGATTGCGATTATGTGATATGTTGATTGTCGATGATCAGATCGGCGGATCGGCATCGGCGATATACAGAACCCCTGGGCCGTATGCGATGCGATATGCGATAGCGATTGTGACGTGCAATCTCAGTCGTCGGATCGGGAAAGGAATGGACGACCAGGATTAAATCGGTGACTTGCGATCGCCGGACCCGATGGAATTATAAGCTCGATTGCATAAAATTTGAAATCCGGGAATTCAGTTTTTTTGTGTATTAGCACATTTTCACTATAAAACCGAAATACAAAGGAAAATGCCCTGAAGCGATGAAACGG
>APFE031363226.1:150641-180114 GCA_000404065.3 Pinus taeda
TTATTGTGCAAATGCTCCTTTCTAATGATGGTGATGTATGATGATCTCTTTATCTTCTATCTTGCTAGATGACTTTGTCTAGCCATATCTATTGCTACTTTGATTATTTTTATATGCTTCCAATGAAAATGCAATGAGCTGTTTTCTCTTCATCATGATGAAAATTTTAACTATATGAACTTCTACTTTGGCTATATCATGCTTCTATGATGATGTCATCTCTATTTCTGCAATGATGCATACTTGTGACTACCATCTTCTACAAACTGAAAAGAACTTAAGTATATGATGTTATCTCAATCATAGTAGAGGTGTTTTACTTCATCCTTCTTTGACTTCTTCTTTTCAAGTTCTTTTATTTCTTTGATGACATGGGTTTCATTTCTTTCCTTTCTTTTCTCGTTGTCCTTCTTGAGTTTAGGATAATTTCTTTTGAAATGCCCATATTCATTACATTCATAACATTGGATCTTTGACATGTCAAGCTTCTTCTTTTTCTGAGGATCAGACTTTCCAAACTTCCCTTTCCTCCTAGCCATGGCAGCATATGCTTGAACTTATTCATTTGTTCCAACATCGCTCTTTGCCTTTAACCTAGTTTCTTCAATTTTTCATAATGACCAAATTTCACTGAATGGAGTGGCTTACCCTCATAAGGTATGGGGCTACCCCTTCTTTCTTTGATACCTTTATCCTGTATAGTTTGGTTCTCAATGATATAACTTCTTGTGCAGTGTTTACGAAAACCAATTCTACCAACTTTTCATAGATTTCTTTCGATGTCTCCATATTTGCTACATAAGGGATGAGTGAATCCTTGACTGATTCTACGAGGATTCTTTGAGCCCTTACTTCCCCTTTAATGTATTTTGATAGTGCTTGAGATTGCTCTTGAGATGGTTTGGTGATGCAGCCCTTTACATATTCAAAACTTCATTCTCCATGAGAATTAAATCAATTCTCTTCTTCCATGCAAGGAAGTTCGAGGTCACAACTAATTTATTGTTCTCCTTGTAGAATGAAGTCATTTGATTTGAGGATTGAGACATAAAAATATAGAATACTTACTTTGTCAAGTGAAGATGCTCCTTTGATGATGATATCTTCAACTTGATGCCTTCTTGATGATGTTGATAATTGAAGATGCCTTCTTGAAGATGATTGCTTCCTTGATGATGTCTTCTTTATTCAAAGATGACAATACTTGCTTTCTTTGATGATGATGGCAATACTTCTTCTTGCTTCCTTTGGATGTAGAAATGTAGAGTGTGGAGACTTCAAGTGTAGAATCCTTCTTTGAATGGAGGTAGGGTCTTTGAGGTATTCTTCTTCTTATGATGATGTTATCCTTGTCCTTCTGATGTGATGGATGGTCCTTCTTGATGCCTTTTGTTTTTCCTTGATGATTGATGCTCTTGATGCTTCTTCGTCCCTTGTGTATCCTTCTTTAAGCTGCCTTTCCTTGTTGTAGTAGTCACCTTACCTCTGATACCATGTTGATAAATTTAAGGGCAGCTAGAAAAGGTGATATCTCTTACATTGATAACTGCTTGTGATGTTCTTTTACTTAACTTTATGTACTTGTTATTAGCTTCTTCTTTCACTTGATTATTATTGTATTCTTTATCATCAAACAACTACCAAACAATAAAGATCAATGAGGCAAGAGGACACAAAATGTAGGATGCTAGCCAGGGCCAAAACCTCTCCTCTTAAGAGGAAAACCCACAAGAATTCTTCTCTTCTTATAGAATGTTTAGATGACGAATTACAAGACCTATGACCCTTGACAAAAACCCCTCCAAGACCAAGTCAACCTTCCTTCTTGATGAATTTTCCTTACACAACTTACAACAACAAACTTCGACCTTCCAACAACTTCTTTAGCAACTTCGATCCCAACAACTTTTCTAGCAACTTCGAAAAACTTCTCAACAACTTCGATCCCAACAACTTTGACCCCAACAACTTTTTAGCAACTTCAGAATTTCGTTGTACATGAGAGAGAGAGAGAGACCCAAAATCTTTGACTCTAGCTTCCTTCTTGAACTTCTGTAGCCTCAGGACTTCCTCGTTTTAGGATTGAACTTCTTCTCTTGCTTCTATTTATGTCTTGGATATGTTTTTCAAATGAGGTCGAATGCCTCTTATACATAGGCTTCCTAGGGGTACGAATTGCCTCCATGAGGCCGACTTGTTCTTTCAAGTAGGCCGACTTGTTGCAACTAGGTTGACTTGTCTTGGAGGGCCTTTTTATGACTCAAATAAATTTCTTTTACATAATACAAGATGCCAAAAGGGGTCTTACATATTGCAATGACTCAATTGACTCCTAGACTTTAAGACAGAGCCCTAGAAACACTCAATGGGTGCTTAACCTATAAATAAAATGACCTTGAGCATGAAACCCATGCTTCAAAATAATAATAATAAAATTTATTTTTCTCTTTCCATCAAATACATAAAATCATCATTACAATAGACATTATGAAGACCGAAATTAGTTACACTTTTCAACAATATATAGTGATCCAATAGGACGAATGGGTGCCATTGAGGGGTGGGCCGACTTGGACATCTTTAGAGCCAAAATTCAGAATTTTCTTTTGACAAATTCATGAAGAATGTAATTTTCTTTTGAGCATGAAGAATATGCTTTTATATAAGCATTTAATGTTACAAGTACATCAATGATAAAATATATTAATATGAAGACCAACCATAGCTACAAAATTCAACACTCCCTCTTAGCTATGGAGGTATTCATAATGATTGTCAAGATGTTCTCAAGTTGATAAATTCTCTAGGGAAGGATCAAGATTAAGACAAGCATCATCATTTTTTCCAATGGAAAAATCGTAATCTTTCATTATGTGGAAAAATTACATGCAGTAGATGCCCATGGCATATGCAAGTCTGTTGGCCCACGGCCATTTCAAAAAATTGTATCAAAAAATATAGATGGCCTAAGCCATTTCCTGTAGGATTGTTCAGTGTGATAAAACCTATACATATTCCTCGCAGAGGTATTTAGTCTATTTGTCTATATATCATCAAAAAAATATATACATGGTTTTTTGAGAAAAAAGACTAAGATAAAGCAGCAAAATGTATATTTTTAGGGCCTTTCCACCCTATGGTACTCCTGATCTATATATGGCCTATGGTGATATTGATAGAAATCTGCTCCCATCTGTTCAGAGATCATCCACAAGCCTCGGGGTAGTAGCATGCCCTCCTTGGAAAGCCTGTCAGCATCTTCATTATATTCCCTGTATATATGATGACAAGAGACTGTGTTAAAAACTGCTTTGAAAATGTTGACTTCATCCAAAATATTTCGAAGTGAAATAGCATGACATTGATTCTTATTGTTGAACTAGTTAATAATGATTTTTGAATCCCCATAGATCTGAATGGTAGAGCAATCATGAGCTAGTGCAAAGTGGAGCAGATGTCTGAGGGTGATTAGCTCGACATAATTGTTTGTTCCCTCCCCCAGTCCCAATTGGACCTTATAGAAATGCTGATCAGAGATATATAAAATGAAACCCCCTCCGCATCCATGAGATTGGGCTGCTCCATCGAAGAATGCCCATGGCCTAGTTTTGTCAATCCGTTCGGGGGCAGTAGATCTATGAATGTGGGAGTTTTCAACTTCAGGGATGTCATGATAGGCTGCCACAACCTTTGCAATGATAAAAATCGGGTAGTTGCATCATTGAAAATAATGTGATTCCGGGTGAGCCATATAGTCCAACAAAGGATGAGAGGAAGGCATTGTTTCTTGGAGCCTTAGTGTGCTGCGTTCCAATTATTCCAGGCTAGTGGTATAGAGGGACCCTGCCATGTATTCTGAATAGAGAGCTACTGAGTTGTTGTTTGCCAAAATTGGATGACAGTTGGACAGAGCAAAAACAAATGCTCGTTTGTTTCAGAGTCTTGTTTGCATAATACACACCAGATCGGGCCATGTATGGATCTGTGCAAGAGGGCTTCGCCTGTGGGGGTTTTGTTGCTTAGGACACTCCACATGAATAAGCGCGCCCACAGAGGTGTTTTTAGTTTCCAAATCTGTTGCCACCAATCTTTTGAAAGTTCAGGTTTGCGATCCAAGAGAAGGTGGGTGTAGCCCAGCTTTGGAGTATATTTTCCATGCTTAGCAAGCATCCATACAAGTTCATCTAGATCGTCATTTATACGCACATGAGCTTCAATCAATGCCATTAGATATGTTTCCCAGGACTGTTGCCACTGTATAGGAATGCCCACTTCAGGGGCTGTCCTCCATTTCTGGTTGAAGACAGTGCTGAGCTCATGATCAACAATATGTGCGATCACTGTGGTATCTCTATGTTGTAGATATTGTATCAGGTCAGGTGGCAGTTGATACCTGTTCCCCCCTATCCATGGGTCAATACCAATGCGCACTGAGTTACCATTGTTTATGTGCCATGCCAGACCAGATCTGATGAAAGGCATAGTTTGTAGGATTGATTTCCTAACTATAGAGATGCCCAAACGAGGCCAGTTTGGTAGGCGAACCCAGTCCAAGATTTGCTACGGCCAGATGTATTTATGGTATGACACAGTGGTCCATAGATTCTGTAAAGTGAGGAGGGTCCAACTCATCTTAGCTGCAAGGGCTTGTGCAAAAAACAGACAGGCCTTCTAGCCCCCACCCCCCCATTTTTTTGGCAGAGCAATTTTCTTCCAGCTCACCCAAGCAAAAGTTTTTCCTTCCTTTTGTCCATTCCATAGATATTTGTAGCATATCTGTTGAATACGGCCGAGTATTCCCGAGGAATCCAGGCGAGTGACATCCAATATACAGGTGTGGCTTCCAGCGCAAATTTTATAAGGACTAGGTGCCCTGCTCTGGATAGGAATCTGTGATTCCAAATTTTCAGTCTCTTCTCAATTTTAATCACTAGCCAGATCCAGTCAACAATCTGGTAGCTATGGGGTTTGATCCAGAACCCCAAGTATTTCGGGCCATCCGAGAGATTATGCATTTGATAATGGAAGAAATGGAGAGCTGTTCTGTCCTCCTGAGGGGAGGTGTGAGACAGAGTGATAGTAGATTTGGACTGATTTGCGACCATACCTGTGGCTTTTTCAAAGAGTGCAACGATGTCATGGAAAGAGGTAGAGTCCTTGATGCTGCCATCCAGGAAGATCATAACATCATCAACGAAAAGGAGGTGGGTGAGGTGGCAAAGTTCATTCATTTTCAATCCTTTGAAAATGCCTTCCCTTTTTGCAGTGCCAATGAGCCTACTGAGTCCCTGCATCACTATAAGGAAAGATAAGTATCATCATTAATATCAATATCACCAACATTAATCAAGTAGTCGGTACCCTAGACTTACAATCATGGTACTCTTGACATACATGCATCGACTAGTATACATAGTCTTGGTTCACCATCAAGTGACTATCCCCATGGTCTAGGTGAAACTCCAAAGGCCTCAAGCTAGGCCCAATGCCAAATAAGCTCACTCTAGAAAGAGATCTAAGCATGATGTTGGGAGGCTCTTGTTCATCTGAGCAACCTATAGGACTATTCTTCTTATAGAAGAATATTGTCCTTTATCGGACCATTCTCCAACCAAGGTCATAGAGACACAGGGAGAATGTATGTCCATCAGACCATTCTCCAACCAAGGTCATAATGACATAGGAACAATGTTTGTCCATGATGCTATCTAATCTGTCAAACCATTCTCAAACCAAGGTCATAATGACACAAGGAGAATGTTGGACCATTCTTTAACCAAGGTCATAATGACACAGGGATAATGTTGGACCATCCTCCAACCAAGGTCATAATGACACAGGAAGCATGTTAGTCCATGATGCTATCTCATCAACTCACTCTCCATGAAAGAGACATTCACCACAAATCCATGTGTGTCCCTTAAGTACGCAAACTTCGCTCTAGACAAAGGCTTCGTAAGAATTGCAACTATATGCTCATAAGTGTAGATATACTGGAGCTTCATTGCTCCCTTCTACACCATGTCTCGAATGAGGTTGTACTTGATCCCAATGTGCTTCGACTTGTCATCATGGTCGTCACCTGCTCCTGATCAAGACAATCCTGCAAGTAGCTTCTGAAGTCAAACTGCTTCTCAACTTGCCAATCCCGCAGCAATATACTCGGCTTCCTCAATACTGAGTGCGACAGATGACTGCTTCATGCTCATCCAAGAAATTATAATGCAGCGCAAATTGAAGCAACAAGCTCTTTCCATCTTCAACAATCCTTGCCCAATCTGAATTTGTGAATCCTTGCAACTATTCCATAATTGATTGTGTCATGACCAACTATACAATGCTTGGTACTTCAACATATGTTGATCCACATGCCTTGGCTCAACCATAAACTGATTTGCTTCCTTCATTTGATCCATCATCTTGGTTACTTTCATGTTACCCTAACAGACCTTTCCATGGCAATCTTGATTTGCTTCCTCTTCCACACTGATGCTATTGAAACACATCAACTATCTAGTCAAGATCCTTCATCTTAAATCCAAAGGTCAAATCCCTCTGTAGCTAAAAACAAGGGTTCTTGGAGAAACCTTGACTTCTCCCTCTAAAGCAAATCTTCTAGTCACTGCAACTCCCTCTGACATATGGTTTCTTCTGCTTTCTTTAGAGAAGCAAATCATATAGTTTCAACCTTGATCCATCAATCCAAGTGTATCAAGTTTGAGGAGCTTGTACAAGGCCTTCTTTTGTTTGTAAGGATAATAATTCTTTATGTACCTCACAAGCTTGAGGTAGCTCTTATGTACACTTCTCCTTTCATCATGGGAGACGATCTCTACATCCATTTGATGTAATTTTCAACAAAAATCATAAGGATAATAAATTTTAACAGAAGTGTACCTAACAAGATGTCCCTTCATTGTCTTCTCCCTCTTTCCGAGGTAATCCTTCACTTTGTACATCTCTTAAGTTGTCGTCTATAGCATACTCCATCTTGGAAGTCACCACTGACTTCTTTTCGACGTAGATCAAGGCACACTTCAATCTTGTTGACTTGACTGCTCCCTCTTGAGCTCAGGTCTCATCAGGTACAATATCTCTCAATGCAAGTCCTCTTGTCACAAGCTTTGCTTTGATCTTCCATTCTTTTCATCTACTGCTGGTGCCTTGGAAACCATCATTGTGTACCTGCAATCCTCATTAGGAGGCCATCGAAGAACAATTACAACCAAGCAAAGGATAGAAAGACAAGAGACTAACTACTAGTAAAAACAACAATATTAATGATCAAAGAAAGGAGGTATAAGATACTTATCTTTTGAGAAGAATATTCACTCCCTCTTGATCTTTAGTCTTCTTACATCCATCTTGCAAATCAACCTCATTTGTATGATTTGATTCCTTCCTTGCATTAGCTAGGGTTTCTTCTTTCAGTGGAAACATACAATCCTAGGGCTTTGTCCATAAACCCTAGGGATTTCTTGTCCAAACGCTTTTTTCTTGCTAGGGTTTACTAACCCTAGAATATCCAAAAGTCTAAAACCTTAGAATATTTCATAGCCAACACTTTCAGTCTTACAAACCCTAGATTCTGCTTGCAAGTCCAACATTTTTCTACATCCACTAGATATTGTTGGAAATATGGTAGCCATGGTCAGTATTTTCATGAAGAAAAGAAAAAGGGAATTAAATTTGAATTTATAACTCCACATTTTCTCAAGTCAACCTCAAGTCGGCTAGGCCCCTTAAAGGTGTTGGAAATGTTGGCATTGATGTCAATTGATCAAGGTGATGATATGGCTAATTTATGCTGAATGCTATTGTTGCAAAGATGCTTGAAGTACAAAGACTGAAAGTGATGTGAAGCGCAAAGGTTGAAAGTGATGTGAAGTGCAAAGGCTATGATATTAAATGTGAAGGTTGAACATTGTGAAAATGGGACATAAAATATTGAGACAAATGCTGAAATATATAGGTTTCATTGAATAGAAAATGTAGATAATACAAATCTGATTTGTCTCTTGTAATCATTACGGATTGAGTTGTTTTAGTTCAACTCTATTTTACATTACAAATTGTTTCAGAACTGAAAATTAAGAGACAAGTTTGTGAGAAGTTTTTGGAAGTCCAAGAGACAATGCTTCATTTCATGTTCTTGCAAAGAATACAAACAACCAATATGGCTTGCTTATAAAATGTACAATGTGGAATGGAAACAAAACATTTTGAAGTGAAGAAGTCTGCATAAGAAGATCGATGAGCAACAACAGAAGAGGCACAAAGTTGTAAAGGAGAAGCAGTGCAGCAGTAGAATTGACAACATAATTGTATATAATGTAGCCAACATTTGTGACTTGATGTTGTGATTGAGATATTTCTGTCCCTTTCAATGTTGTTGCATGATAAAGAACAAGTTGTAGTCTGTTGAGGTAGGAGCTTCATGTAGGTTGTAGCCTGCAAAAAATTTGTGGGAGTAGGAGCTTTCTTTGAGGTAGGATCCTCTTGTAGGTTGGAGCCTACAAAAATCTGATGTAATAAGGAGTAGTAGCTTGCCTTCACATCACTTTCAACTTAAAATTTGTGGTTTTCTCCCTTCGAAGTTTCCACTTATATCTGGTGTCTTCATGTGCTGGTTCTTGGATGTTGTGTGAATGTTCTTGAATTCTTGATAAATATATTCACAAATTTATCTCTCTGACACCTTCAACAGGAACAATAATAATAGAGCACATACATAAATGCTGCGTAAGAAGAAAATTAAGTTGAGCAAAAGTAAAGATTTTAAATTACAGATTCACCCCCCTCTTAGTAATTTCCAATCATAAATCTCAATTGGTATTAGAGCGAGGTTCCTTCAATAGCAGTCTCACAACTGGAAGGAGTTCCTAAGTCAGTAAAATGGCTAGTCAAGAAGGATGCTCAACAAATAAAGCCCTTCTATTTAATGGTACAAACTATGCCTTCTGGAAAGTGAGAATGAAGACATATTTAATGTCTCTAGGAGTAGAAGTCTGGGACACTGTGATGGTAGGGTATGAAAAACCAAAGGAAACAACTAGTGACAAAGATGGCAAACTAAATTTTATAGCTAATGCAAAAGCTATGAATGCACTTTTGAGTGGTCTATGTGAGTTTGAATTTATCAAAGTAATGCATTGTGAGATAGTCAAAGATATTTGGGTTAAATTAGAAAATATTCATGAAGGAGATAAAAAGGAAAGATTGCCAAATTACATGTATATAGAACGCAGTTTGAGACCTTAAAAATAATTGAAGATTATGATATAGCTAAATTCTTTTTAAGAGTTGATGAAGTCATAGATATCATGATGGGTCTAGGAGAAACAATCAAAGAAAGTGTAATAGTTCAAAAAATATTGAGTTCATTACCTTCTAAATTCAATCCTAAGGTTTCAGTGATAGAAGAGACAACAAACTTTGAAACTTTAAACATGGATCAACTACTTGGCTCTTTGACAACATATGAGATGAGAATTCCAAAAGGGAAGGCAGTCACTAGAGAGAAAACTTTCAAGGTATAGAAGAAAATGAGTGTTCATGCTCAGGTTCTGATGAAGAAGAAAAATTTGTCAAAAGGTTGAAAAAAGGCACATGTAAGTACAAAGGAAAACTTCCATTTAAGTGTTTTAATTGTGGAAGAGTGGGGCATTATGCTTCAAAATGTCTTTGTAAGAAAGAAGAAAATCAACCTAAAGGGAAAGAGAAGAACAAGTCTAATAAAATGTAGAAAGGGAGAAAATTTAAAAGAAAATGTTTCTATGCTGAAGAAGATAGCAGTGTATTTGAAAGTACCAATGAATCCTCTAGTGAAGATGGAACTAGTGAATTCATATTGATGGCCTTGGAAGAATTTGAAAACGATTGCCAGGAATATGAAGAAGAAGAGGAAGGTGAGGTAAACCTTGAGTGGGAGTTGATTAGTGCCCTAGATGAAATAGAAAGGCTTAAACTAAAGAATAGAAAGCAGAAAGAGATCTTATTGAAATATGTAAAAGAAGAATCAAATTCAGAATACATTATCAAGTTGAAAGTTGAACTTGAAGAAGCAAAGAAGGTGGAAGACATGTTGATGCAACAAATAAAAACGAAAAGCCAAGAGTGTGAAACACTGGAAGAAGAGGTGTTACATCTGAAGAAGAAGCTAGAGAAGGCTCAAACTGAACTAAACATGCATATTCAACAGATAAAAGGGTTTGAAAAACTGGATGTGATATTAAATGCTCAGATGTCTCCACTCATAAAGACTAGGTTAGGTTATGAAGGAGAATCCAGTAGGTCCAAGGCAGAGGATAAAAGGACAATCACCTTTCTAAAAACTGCTAGGGGGGAGAATGACAACTCACATCAATCTGAGAACAAAAATTTGAGCAACACTTCAACATCAAATGAACAACTGCAAAGTAACATTGCCAGAAAAATACAAAAGGCAAAAGGAATGAACAATCAAACAATAGTCTATCAGAAACTGTACTTCTTCAAGAGACATGATTATCAAATGTCAAGATAGTTATATTCTCAAACAACATCCACTGCCAGGTACAAATATTTTTTTTATGGAGATTTTTATTGCTGTAAAATTTTTGGACATAAAGCCATGGATTGTAGAGCTTATGTCAGAAGAATTGATTTGGGAAATTCTAAGTGAAGAAAGAATAGATTCACAAATATTAAAACAAACATGAATCTAGACAAAAACGCATTTGCTCCTCTCCTTGATATCATTGAATGTTTCTATTGTCACAACTTTGGGCACAAGTCATATGAATGTCAGCTTAAATACAATACATTAACATCTTAGAATCATTATAGAATAAATGGATGGATGCAATGGAGAAAGAAGGAAGGAGAAAAGAAACCTGATAAGTGTGACCTAGTTTTGTATGCTCAAGGTCAAAACAATAAATGGTACGTGGACAGTGGCTACTCTAGACATATGACAGGAGATACAAGCAAGTTTGTTTCTCTAGATGAAAATAAAACTGGAAATGTCACATTCAACAATGATGAAGCATGAAGAATTAGAGGAAAGGGTACAGTTAGTTTGAATAATGGAAGAGGAAAGGCTCAGGATGTACTGTTTGTAGACGGTCTAAAACATAATTTATTGAGTGTAAGTCAGATGTGTGACAAAGGTTGCAATGTTCTCTTTAGAGCTCAAGACTGTGAAATCAGGTCAACATATTCAGGGAAGATTCTAGCTAAAGGACTTCGAACAGAAAAATAATGTATATATCTTGAAGGAAGAGAGCGAAGAATGCTACATCAACAAACAAGATGAATCCTGGCTATGGCATAGGAGATTGGGGCATCTCAATTTTGATCACATCATCAGACTCAGTAAGAAGAGAGCAGTTAGAGATCTACCAACAATAAAGAAGCCTTAAAACACTATCTGCAAGTCATGTCAAATGGGTCAATAAACACGAACATCATTCAAAGTCAAAGATAAACTATCAAATAGTAAGCCTTTGCAGCTAGTTCACATGGATTTGTGCAGGCCTTCTAGAATAGAAGCACCAGGAGGAGAAAAATATTTCATGCTGATAATTGATGACTATTCGAGTTTGACATGGGTGGCATTCCTTATAAATAAGTCAGAAGCATTTGAGAAGTTCAAATATTCAAGGCACTGGCAGAAAACTAAACAGGGTGCAAGATAAAGTGCAAAAGGTGAGATAGAGGAGGTGAATTTACATCAAATGAGTTTGCAGACCTGTGTAATGAATTTGGCATAGAAAAGACAGTATACTATTGCGGACACATTGCAATATAATGGAGCTGCAAAGAGACAAAACATATCTG
Source organism: Pinus taeda (assembly GCA_000404065.3). NCBI lineage: Eukaryota > Viridiplantae > Streptophyta > Pinopsida > Pinales > Pinaceae > Pinus > Pinus taeda. Next base: position 162,462 of record APFE031363226.1, read on the forward strand.
TTCAGCAAATGGCCAGACCCATGATACAAGAAAGAAACATTGTTTAAACCTATTGGGCAGAAGCGGTGCATACAACAATACATATTCTGAATAAGGCACATCTCAGACCAAATTGTGATAAGGCACCTTATGAGCTGTGGCACAGGGAACCAACATCAATCAAGCATTTTAAAGTATTTGGGAGTAAATGCTATATAAAAAATAATGATGAAAAGCTAGGAAAATTTGATGCTCGATCAAATGAAGGAATATTTTTGGGATATTCATCAAAAAGTAAGGGATATAGGTGCTATAATAAGAGGTTGCATAATATTGTGGAATGCATAGACGTAAAGTTTGATGAAGAGCTATCTGATAAGAACAAAAGTATAGGCTCTATTAATTCTCCAGATCATCACCATCATGACAATAAAGAGAATGAAGTACAAGATGAAGACTTAGAAGATACAAAGACTGATTCAAAATAACCCTCGAGACACACACAAAAGAATCATCCCGAAAATCAAATTATTGGAGATAAAAGTGAAGGAGTGTTGGCATAGATTGTCATTGATGTCAATATGGCAATATTTGAGGAGCCAGAGGAAGCAAATAGAGCCATCGGGGGAGCAAACCAGAGCCATCAGAGGAAGCAAACAGAGCCATCGGAGCAATGGATGCCAAGGAATACACTATCGGGAGCTATTGGAGCAAATTATGTCAAAGAATGCACTATCGGGGGCAATATATGCCACAAAAGAGTTATATGCATGCAAATACACTATAGGAGGTGGAAGAGTTAAAAGAGGCGGAAATCATGTAGATAGGCTATATACACTATAGGAGGCAAAAACATATATATATATATATAGGCTATATACACTATCGGAGGCAAAAACATGTACATATAGAGGAATACACTATCGGAGCGGAGAAATATGTATAGATCAGTGATATTGTAATCAACAGGTTCGGTTATGTGCCATCACCCCAAAACCCCCGATATCGATATATAACGGTGAAGTCCGCCAAAAGTGTTCCGAAGCATGCTTTTCAGTGTATTTTAGATTTTCGAGCTCTAAGCCTTGGCGCATTAAAACTTGCTAATTTGCAACATATATACATATATATTATATAATTGTAATAAAGCATGCGGACCCATTGAGACAATGCAATATGACTTATTGTTATATCGCATCCACCCTATCGGTACTCGCATATCGCAATGCACAAAGGGCTGTCACTCCTGCAAGCGCCGATTGCGATGAACGTTGTAGACCCAATGCAACATTATAGTTTGGTCTATTGTTATGTCGCATCTGACATATCGCAAGTGCTTAAGGCCTTGCCGCCCTAAAAGCACCGATTGCGATATATGTTGCAGACCCGATGCAACATTACAATTGACTTAATGTTATATTGCGTCCGCCATATCGGAAGTGATCCATTGCAAGTTATAAAGGGATGGCGCGATAAGCTGTGACTGCCGATTGCGATTACACTGCGGACTCGATGCAGGTATAGATGCAGGTGTAATAAATTTGAAGTCCACCCTTTAGCGTTTCGGCTGGTTGTTTTTCATATATTCCTGTGTATTTTAATATTTTTAATTTTTTATTACGCGGGGTTTGAAGGAAAAAATGCATAAGAAACGCTCCTGATAGTTTAGGAGGCTTGAATGAAAGTCGATTGCGATTGCAATTGGGACGTGGCATGTGGGTCCGTCCTGATTGGTACAGTCTCTCAATTAAAAAATAAAGTCTTGTGTATGCCTATTATCATTGAAAAAGGGGCTCTGTTACAGTTTAACATGCAACAATTTTTCTCTGTGTATTTGGTCCTCACTGTTGAATCAACGTGTCCCAGGAGTGTTGGTGACCACGAAGAGACAGGAGAGAATACATCGACCAAAAAGCCAGGAAGCCGAAGGGTAAGCCAGCGCAGAGGAAACCGAAAAGCCAAGGCAAGGAAGAAGAGGGAAGCCAAAGCACAAGCCAGTGCAGAGGAAGTTGAAGCTAGCATTGAAGAAGCCAAAGAGCCAGTGGAAAGTAGAAACTAATAGTTAGAGGCATTGGGAATACAAAAACAGGAAGAACAAGGAAAGGTATGTGCGTGTGGGTATAATCAGAGTGAGAGGAATCATAAGTTTAGGCAGAGGCAAGAGAGGCAGGAGAAGCAGGAGAACAGGAGTGAAGCAGAAGCTCAGCATGCTTGGGAGAAGAGAACTACAACAAAAACTGTTTATACCAGGTTAGGGTTGGAGCCCACAGGGTTGGAGCCTCAGAACTGTAAGGATTGGAATCCTTGGGAGTTGGTGCTCCTAAGTGCAGAACTATTGCCTTGGCAAAACAGAGTTGGTGCTCTGGAGGTTGGAGCCTCACAAAAGTCCAAGTTGGTGATTGGCAACTGATTGCAACCATTTATATATTATATCTATTTCATTGCATTGTTTGTGTTAATAAAAGCATTTATTCCAGCTATCTATTTCTGTGTTCCATATATAAATGTTTTGGTGATAAAAAGAACAATAAAAAATAAATATTGATTTACCCCCCCCTTTTAGTATGAGAAATCACGAAGCGCCAGGAAAACCTCCTTTGTTCGATGGCACCAATTTTGGTTTCTGGAAAAAGAGAATGGCCTACTACTTAATGTCCCTTGGACCTAAAGTCTGGCATTTCGTTCTAAATGAGTACCCAATTCCTCCCACTCTTCCAACAAATCAAGATGAGAGGAAAGCCTACATTGCAAATGCAAAAGCCTTGAACTCCATCACTAGTGGAATCACTGATTCCGAGTTTACAAAAGTCATAAATTGTAACTCTGCTAAAGAAATGTGGGATAAGCTGATTGGCTTATACGATGGGGACTCAAAAGTCAAGAAGGCAAAGCTTCAAACTCATAGAAGGCAATTTGAAAGTCTGAAAATGGAAGATGAAGAAGATATTGCATCATACTTTCTTCAAGTAGCTGAAGTGGTCAACTCTCTTAAAGGATTGGACGAAAAGATTGAAGAAAGTACCATTGTTCAAAAGGTCTTAAGATCTCTTCCAGACAGATTTGATTCCAAAATAAGCGCCATAGAAGAAGCAAAGGATCTAGATACTCTCAAGATGGATGAACTCCATGGAATCCTCACTGCCTATGAGATGAGAAAAAGTGGCCCAAGCTCCAAAGATGCAGCATTCAAGGCTTCAAAATCAAAGAAGGGGAAAGAAAGGAATGACTGTAGTGATGACTCCGATGTGGAATCCGAATTGGCTCAATTTGTACGAAAGCTGAAGAAAGGATCTAAGCTAAAATTTAAGTACCCTCTTATCTGTTTCAAATGTGGTAAAATAGGTCATTATGCTGCAAAATGTCCTCATAAACATGATAGTGATGATGAAGGAAATTCTAAAAGAATGGTATACAAAAAGAAAAGGAGCAATAAGAAGAACTTCTTCTCTAAGCAAGATGAGTTTGATGAGGATGAATTTGTAGTCATAAAAAAGAAATCAGATGAGGAAAGTGACCATGATGAAAGCCAAGAAACATTATTCATGGCATTCACAAATGATGATGACGCAGGGCTAGAAGGAAATGTAGATGAACTATTAATAATTGCCATTGAAGAAAATGAAAAATTACGGAATAAAATCATTTCTCTCAAGGTAGAAAACGAGGAAACAAGAAGAAGAGAAGATCTCTTGGAAACAAAGCTAAAAGAAAAAGAAGAGACTTGCGAAGAACATGAAGCTGAAATAGTATCTCTGAGGAAGGAATTGGAGCAAGTTAAAAAGGGTTGGAAAAGCTCTCAAATACTTGAGACTATCCTAAAAGGTCAAAAACCTCAACATGACAAGCCTGGAATAGGTTTTAAAGGAGAATCATCAAGCACTAAGAATAGTGTGAAAAGCTATGCGGATGCACTTTCCAGCAACCCAAAAGAAGAAATATGTCATCAAAAGCGCATCCTAGATCCAAAGAATGAAGAGAGAATAAATCCAAAGAAGAATGTGGATTCGAATCATGGATATTACAACAGATACAAACCAGGATTCCATCAAAGGCCCATCTCAAATCCAAAGAATGAAGCGGGATTAATTCCAAGGAAGGAAGTTGACTCAAATCGTGGCTACTACAACATGTACAAAACTATCTTTCTTGGACATTGTTTTCATTGTAAAAACTTTGGTCATCAAGCCAGACATTGCATGGCTCGCAAGAGTGAAACACCAAAGCTAAAGGATCAAATAATCAAACCATATGGCCCCAAAAGGTAGGGACAAATCAAAACCTTCAATTCGTTTGATCCCTTGACCATATTTGATCTGATTTGCTCATTATGCTGCAATAATGGACAGTATGAACAAAATTACCCACTCAAAAGAGGAAAAGCAAGTAGTGAGAATTCCAACATGGATAAATGTGGCCTGGCTCTATATGCTCAAATAATGAAAATCATTGGTTTATGGATAGTGGGTGCTCCAGACACAGGACAGGGGACAAAAGGAAGTTTGTCTCATTGAGCAAAAAGGAAGGAAATGTATCCTTTGGAAGTGGATCTGCCAGAATTGCTGGAAGGGGAATTGTTACTCTTATCAATGGAAAAGGAAAAGCCCAAAATACTCTGCTAGTAAACGGGCTCAAACACAAACTCCTAAGTGTTAGCCAGATTTGTGATTAAGGACATAATGTTGTCTTTAGCACCAAAGACTATGAAATAAGGAACTCTTCCTTAGGGGAACTTGTGGCAAGAGGGATTAGAACACCAGACAACATCTACATTTTGAATAAGATTCAAGAAGATAAATGCTACTTAAGTCAAACAGATGAAAGTTGGGTATGGCACAAGCGACTTGGACATACAGGCTTCGAGAACTTGATCAATATCAGCAAGATTAAAGCTGTACGAGATATCCCAAAGCTATTCAAACCAAATCAAGAAGTATGTGGTCCATGTCAACATGGAAAGCAAACCAGAACCAACCACAAGACCAAGGAGTTCTCTACATCAAAGCCTTTGGAGATCATACATGCTGATTTATGTGGACCAACTAGAAATCAGGCACTCCAAGGAGAAAGGTACTTTGTTTTAGTTGTTGATGACTATACTAGAATGATGTGGATATATTTTATAAAATATAAATCTGAAGCATTTGAGTGTTTTAAGAATCTTAAAGCTCTTTTAGAAAATGAGAAGGACACAAAGATTAAGTGCCTCAGAACAGATAGAGGGGGAGAATTCACATCAAAATAATTTAATGAATTCTGTAAAATATATGGAATTAAAAGTGAATTCTTTGCTGCCAGAACACCCCAGCAGAATGGGGTAGTTGAAAGAAGAAACTGAACAATTCAAGAAATGGCAAGAACAATGCTATTAGCAGCAGATTTGCAGCGAAAATTCTGGAGAGAAGCAGTCGGGACAGCTGTCTATACCTTGAATCGAACTCAATTAAGACCAAATAGTGAAAAAACTGCTTATGAACTATGGAAAGGAAGACCTGCTTCAGTAAAGTACTTCAAGATCTTTGGAAGCAAGTGCTTCATAAAAATCAATGATGGCTCACAAGGAAGGTCTGATTCTCGGGTTGATGAAGGGATCTTCCTTGGATACTCTACACGGAGCAAAGCCTACAAGTGCTACAATAATCGACTAAGGAAAATAGTGGAAAGCATTAATGTAAAGATTGATGAAGACCTTCCAGAAGAAGAAATTCAAGAACACGAAGTTGATCCTTTCATTGAAGAAGAAGAACCAGAAAAAGAAGAAATAGATCAGGAAGAAGAAGAAGAGGAAAAAGAACCGCCTCATACCCCTTCAAAGATGAAGTTTCTCCAGAAATATCATCCAGAAGAATGGATTATTGGCAATAGAGATGAAGGGATGCAAACCCGAAGAAGGATGGTAAATACACCAAAGAAAATTGATATTGCTCTTCTATCCATGATAGAACCAGAAACATATACTTGAGCAAGTAAGGATCCTCATTGGGTAAAAGCCATGGAAGAAGAAATGTCCCAAATTGAGAAGAATGAGACATGGGAGCTGGTATGTCGTCCAAAGGACAAAAACATTATAGGAACCAAGTGGGTATTCAAAAACAAAATGAATGAATGGACAAATCATCAGAAACAAGGCAAGGCTTGTTTGCAAAGGCTATTCACAAATTGAAGGAATTGACTTTGAAGAAACATTTGCACCAGTAGCTCGTATGGAAGCTTTCAGGATGTTCTTGGCATTTGCTTGCTCAAAAGGATTCAATATCTATCAAATGGACGTAAAATCATCATTTCTGAATGGGGAACTCAAGGAAGAAGTCGACATGGAGCAACCAGAAGGGTTTGATCTAACAGAAGGAAAAGACTTAGTCTGTAAGTTGAAAAAGGCGTTATATGGGTTGAAACAAGCTCCCAGAGCTTGGTATGCAAGACTGGATCACTATCTACAACAACAAGGCTTTAAGAAGGGAGTGGTAGGAAGTAATCTCTACATAAAGACGGATGAAGGTAAGCTACTAGTCACACTTGTTTATGTTGATGATCTGATTTTTGCTAGCAATAATGATGAGATGAGCCATGAATTTTCTCAAAACATGTCAAAAGAGTTCGAGATGTCGATGATAGGAGAGTTATCTCCCTTCCTTGGACTACAAGTATCTCAAACCAGAGCAGGGTTGTTTATATCTCAAGCCAAATATCTTAAAGACATGCTTAAAAGATATGGAATGGAAAACTGTGCACCCATGAGCACATCTATGACCACAAATTACAAATTGAGCAAAAATGATGAATCCTCTCTAGTAGATGCAACTCATTACAGGTCAATAATTGGAGCCCTTCTGTACTTAACAGCTATAAGACCTGACATAATGCAGGCAGTAGGAATGGTGGGAAGATTTCAATCTGCTCCTAAACAATCCCATTTGTTAGCTGTAAAAAGAATTCTCAGATATCTGAAAGGAACTCATGTTTTCGGTCTTTGGTACCCTAAGAGCTCAACACTCACTGTAACTGCATACACCGATGCTGATTGGGCTGGAAGTGTAGATGATCGGAAAAGTATTAGTGGAAATGCATTCTTCCTAGGAGACTGTTTAGTATCTTGGCTTAGCAAAAAAAGACATCCATATCGTTATCTACAGCCGAAGCCGAGTATATAGCTGCAACAAACTGTTGTACTCAAATACTATGGATGAAGGAAGCTCTAAAAGATGTCAACATAGGTACATATCAACCAATTACCATCTATTGTGATAACACAAGTGCTATCAGTCTCAGCAAAAATCTAGTGATGCACTCAAAGACCAAACATATACCAATCGAGTATCATTTCCTTCGTGAACAAGTAGTTGAACAAAACATCATCTTGGAATATATCAATACTAAGGAGTAGATAGCTGATATTTTCACAAAACCTCTTCCTTGAGAAGCATTTGAACATCTTCGTCAAAAGATGGGGGTTATCTCTTTAGCATCACTCAAGTTCATTCATAAAGATGTTGCAGGATAGGGGGAGCAGTTCTACAGGGGGAGCAATTCGACAGGGGGAGTCCGTATGCATTCCCTTGCCATTGATGTCAAAGGGGGAGAGCAGAAGAATATTGCCATCAATAACAAAGGGGGAGATTGTTGACATAGATTGTCATTGATGTCAATATGGCAATATTTGAGGAGCCAGAGGAAGCAAACAGAGCCATCGGGGGAGCAAAACAGAGCCATCGGAGGAAGCAAACAGAGCCATCAGAGCAATGGATGCCAAAGAATACACTATCGGGAGCTATCGGAGCAGTGTATGTCAAAGAATGCACTATCGGGGGCAATATATGCCACAAAAGAGTTATATGCATGCAAATACAATATAGGAGGCGAAAGAGTTAAAAGAGGCGGAAATCATCTATATAGGCTATATACACTATAGGAGGCAAAAACATATATATATATATATAGGCTATATACACTATTGGAGGCTAAAACATGTACATATAGAGGAATACACTATTGGAGCGGAGAAATATGTATAGATCGGCGATATTGTAATCAGCGGGTTTGGTTATGTGCCATCACCCCAAAACCCCTGACAGCGACATATAACGGTGAAGTCCGCCAAAAGTGTTTCGAAGCATGCTTTTCAGTGTGTTTCAGATTTTCGGGCTCTAAGCCTTGGCGCATTAAAACTTGCGAATTTGCAACATATATACATATATATTATATAATTGCAATAAAGCATGCAGACCCGCTGAGACATTGTAATATGACTTAATGTTATATCGCATTCGCCTTATCGGTACTTGCATATCGCAATGCACAAAGGGCTGTCATTCCTGCAAGCGCCGATTGCGATGAATGTTGCGGACCTGATGCAACATTGCAGTTTGGTCTATTGTTATGTCTCATTCGACATATCGCAAGTGCTTAAGGCCTTGCTGCCTCGAAAGCGCCGATTGCGATATATGTTGTGGATCTGATGCAACATTACAATTGACTTAATGCTATATCGCGTCCGCCATATCGGTAGTGATCCATTGCAAGTTATAAAGGGATGGCGCGATAAGCTACGATTGTCGATTGCGATTACACTGCGGACCCGATGCAGGTATAGGTGCGGGTGTAATAAATTTGAAGTTCGCCCTTTAACGTTTCTACCGGTTGTTTTTTATATATTCCTATGTATTTGAATATTTGTATTGCGTGGGGTTTGAAGGCCAAAATGCATAAGAAACACTCCCGATAGTTCAGGAGGCCTGAACAAAAGCCGATTGCGATTGCGATTGGGACGTGTCATGTGGGTCTGTCCTGATTGGTACAGTCTCTTCGTTAAACAATAAAGTCCCGTGTATGCCTATTATCATTGATAAAAAGGGGCTCTGTTACAGCTTTAACATGCAACAATTTTTCTTTGTGTATTTATTCCTCAGCGTTGAATCAACGTGTCCCAGGAGTGTTGGTGAGCACGAAGAGACAGAAGAAGCTACAGCGACCGAAAAGCTAGGAAGTCGAAGGGTAAGCCAGCGCAGAGGAAACCGAAAAGCCAAAGCAATGAAGAGGGAAGCCAAAGGACAAGCCAGTGCAGAGGAAGCTGAAGCGAGCATTGAAGAAGCCGAAGAGCCAGTGGAAAGCGGAAACGAACAGTCAGAGGCATTGGGAATACAAAAATAGGAAGAACAAGGAAAGGTATGTGCGTGCAGAGTGAGAGGAAGCAGAAGTTTAGGCAGAGGCAAGAGAGGCAGGAGAACTAGGAGAACAGGAGTGAAGCAGAAGCTTAGCAGACTTGGGAGCAGAGAACTATATCAAAAATAGTTTATACCAGGTTAGGGTTGGAGCCCACGAGGTTGGAGCCTCAGAACTGAAAGGATTGGAATCCTTGGGAGTTGGTGCTCCTAAGTGCAGAACTATTGCCTTGGAAAAACAAAGTTGGTGCTCTAGAAGTTGGAGCCTCACAAAAGTCCAAGTTGGTGCTTGGCAACTGATTGCAACCATTTATATATTGTATCTATTTCATTGCACAGTTTGTGTTAATAAAAGCATTTATTCTAGCTATCTATTTTTGTGTTCCATATATAAATGTTTTGGTGATAAAAAGAACAATTTAAAAGAAATACTGATTCACCCCCCACCCCCTTCCCCTCTCAGTATTTCCAACATGGAGTACAAACAAGGAGGAAACTAATAGAAAATTCTGAGCAAGTTCATATTGCTATGTTGTTACAGATGGAACCAAAGAACTTTGATGAGGCAAGTAAAGACACAAGTTGGATAGATGTTATGAATGAGGAGTTAGACCAAATTGAGAAGAACAAGACTTGGGAACTAACACTAAGACCTATCAGAAAGAATGTCATTGGCACAAAATGGGTATTTAAAAATAAGATGAATGAACAGGGTTAAGTTGTTAGAAACAAAGCCAGACTAGTGTGTAAGGGTTACTCACAAGTGAAAGGTGTCGATTATGAAGAGACTTTTGCACCAGTCGCGAGACTGGAGGCAATCAGGATGTTTTTGGCCTTTGCGTGCTACAATGATTTCAAGGTATACCAAATGGATGTGAAGTCTACTTTCCTAAATGGTGATATTGAGGAAGAAGTCTATATGGAACAACTTGAAGGTTTTTCATTATTAGATAAGCCTAACTATGTCTGCAGGTTAAAGAAAGCACTATATGGCCTTAAACAAGTACCACAGGCGTGGTACTCTAAACTAGACAAGTACCTTCAAAAACAAGGTTTCAAGAGAGGAGGAGCTGATAGTACTCTGTATATAAAGGCTGATGGAGATGAATTACTGATTGTGGTTGTGTATGTGGATGATATTATGTTTGGCAACAATAAATATCATCTAGTAAAATGGTTTGCTGAAGAGATGAAGTCTGAGTTTGAAATGTCAATGATTGGAGAACTTACCTTTTATCTAGGGCTCCAAATTCTACAAATGTCTGGAGGCATATTCATTTCTCAAGAGAAATACCTAAGAGATATGTTGAAAAAGTTCCAAATGGAAGACTATAAACCTGTCTCAACCCCCATGCAACTGGATGCAAGCTATGTGTAGATGATGAATCGCCTAATGTGGATCAAAAGCTTTGCAGATCCATGATAGGAAGCCTGCTATACCTAACAACCTCTAGACTAGATATAATGTTAGCAGTCAGATTAGTGGCAAGATACCAATCAACACTGAAACAAAGTCATCTATTCGCAACAAAGAGGATATTCAAATATTTGAAAGGGACTACTGACTATGGACTATGGTATCCAAAAGGTAAGGACTTACATTGACAACGTACACAAATGCGGATTTGGCTAGTTGTGTGGATGATAAAAAAAGTACAAGTGGTGGTGCATTCTACCTAGGAGAGTCTTTGGTTGTTTGGTTAAGCAAGAAACAATCACCAGTTTCTCTATATACAAAAGAAGTTGAATACGTAGCAGCGGCAGCTTGTTGCACACAAGTGTTGTGGACGAAACAAACACTACTGGATATGAAGGTAAATTTTAGTGGACCTATATCAATCAAATGCGACAATACAAGTGCAATAAGCATTTCTAAAAATCCCATGCTTCATTCAAAGACTAAACATATACCTATAAAGTACCACTTTCTCAGAGAATAGGTGGTTGAGCAAGCAGTGAAGATGGAGTACATACCCTCAAAAGAACAAATAACAGACATATTTACAAAGCCTCTTGCTAGAGAACCATTTGAGTATCTGAGAGACAAGTCAGGGATAATTCCTACTGGTACTTCTCACTTATGTGACTTCAAAAAGAGAATCTAAAACTTGAAATTGAATGCACCATATAAGGGGGAGACTACAGGAGCAGGAAGAAGTAAAGAAGAGGAACATGAAGCATAAGATTTTGTCAAGAATTTAAGCAGCTAAGAAGCCGCAAGAACAAAGGCATCATCAAATTGTGAGGTCAAGTCATCCTCTTCATGAACAAGCAACATCAATCAGGTGCACCATTCAAAAGTTCAGTCTTTAATGCAAAGTTTTTATAGAAAAATGTACACATGAATATGTCTTGTATATAAGCGTGTAAATGAATGTTTTCAAATGAACATTTACATATCTAGACAAAGCATGTTGGCATCATCAAAATTTTCTCAAAATCCTTCATCTTTTGATGAATCTAATTGTTTATATGGAATGCATCAATGTACATTATGATGATCCATGTATTAACTGACATTTGATCTAAGATCCATTCAAGTATATACATGTAAGCAAAGAGACTACTATGGAAATTGGCTCTTAAATCAAAAGGACAACTAGTAATTAAGTTATAATGCTACATTCAAAACTGAGATATCTTCAAATATGTATGCTACCATCAAGCTTAGAGGAGCAAATTTTATTCATCTTTGTGTCGAGTTTTCAAGATGTCCCATCATGAAGAATCATGAGATCAACATTTGATCCACATTATTTGCACCTTCCATATGAAGGAATCTAGCTTAACAGATGATCAAGTACAAATTGCTGCAAAGGATCATTTCATGCATAGATACTATGTGATTGAAACACTGTACTGCACTCAATTGCATCACTAGGATTTCTCCAAATCCTTTAGCGTCATTATTATGGCCATAAAGATTTGGGTGATATTATATGATTAAAGTGCAAGAAGAGTTAAGGTGAGATTATGAAGGAAATTTTTTAAAGCATCAACATCATTGTTGAAGAAGAACAAATTCCTACATCTGAAAATTTAAATGAAGAGTCAATTCACCAGTAACTTTACAAAAGAAGAAATGAAATCATACGAAGAGAGCATTCTCCATATCTATACAAGATGCAAAAAATAAAACTCATATATCTCATAGCAAGCAAATGAATGCACATTCATATCCATTGAATTGCCAACTCTATTCTCTACAATCATTGAGATGCAATTTCTGGGCATTCAATACTAAGAAAATTTCGAGAACAACAAATTGTTGAACAAAAGGCTACTAGTGCATGCCATTGAAAAGGGAGTCACTAGCATTGATCATTTTCATACACTAAAAATATTCAAAGGAAAAAGGGGGAAGATACCTAAAAATTCAAGAAAACTGAGAGTAAGCACAAGGAAAGAAATGGCAGCCATCAAAGAGATCCAAACGCTCAACGATTTCTATATGTAATGATAAGGTACGGATAGTGGTAGGGAAGGTAATGCAAGAAAAAGGAAGAGTAACATCTAAGTGCAATTATGAATATCAAGATTTGACTGGAGTAGAAATGTCAGGAACAGAAAGACATGCCCATACATAGTATTGACAACAAGGTAGATGCGATATTGATTTCATTGACAACATTTGTAATTGATGAACATTGTAAATATCACCAATATGTGTTTCAATAGATTTTGGATGAAATGATTGTCTATTCCAATAAAACGTTGGCAATCACATTAATTTGGCAAGAGAAAATAAGCGATGGCTCTTAAAATATATACCTATACAAGTGCATGCATTAATTTGTATACTGTGGTGTTAGAAGTGGGATTGGAGCAACGTTAAAATTCCTTGAGAGAACATTAAATCCCTTGAAGCAGTGATAATTTCTTTTCAATTCCATGAACAATAATGACAACCTAGCAGTGAAATAATAATATGCAGTGGAATAATAATTATTCAATGTGGTGTAAATATTGATACCTCCAACATTATACAAATTGTATGCAACATTCGATACATCATCCATGTAATACCTCCAACATTCGATACAAATTATCCATGCAATACCTCCAACATTTGATACATAATTCATGAATAAATTATATGCAACGTTTTTATTGGAGCGTTAATATATTCCATTATGACGTTAATATTTAAGTGTTTTTTTGATACCTTCAACATTAATATGTTAATGTATTCCATTGGAGCATTTTTATTATACGTTGAATGCAACATTTTAATAAGGGCTGTGTTGAATGAAATGTTTTTATACTACGTTGAATGCAACGTTTCAACACCATACGTTGCTACACCAATATGCAACGTTTGCGTTTGATAAAGGGTTCAAACATACTCCAGTGTTAATTGTTCCAACACCATTGTATGGTCCTTCCAATATGCAACATTCATTTCACCAATATGTAGCATTCATTGTATAGTCCTTCCAATATACAACGTTCATTTTATAGCTCTGCAGTGTTTAAGTTTGATACAGGTCCAATATGCAACATTGATACACTCCAGGGTTTGATATGCCTTCTATATATGTTCATTATATTATATGCAGCTTTTTATTATTATTATCATTTGTAAATGAAGCAGCCACAAGACAAATCCAATGAAGCAAAAATGATACAAATTCAATGGAGCATTGTTGTTAATTCAATGGAGCAGCCATAGTGCAAATTCAATGGTATAATTTTAAGTGTTGGTATTGTTGTTGCCCAAAGTGTACACAAAGGGCCACAATGCTCAGGACAAAGGCTGTCACTGTAAACTTTGTCTACTCCATTCTAGCTATCTCCTAGGCAAGCTAAGGGGGGTAGTCCCTAAGAGATGAAAGATGAATGATGAAGGAAAACTTGTTGGGAACCAACGAGTTATAGGAGATGCACTGAAAGCAATCTTATTAACTTGAACTAAATTAGATGCAAGCAAGATTAATTGAGCAATGTTTAAGATATTCAATTAAATCTAGACAAACCAGATTTAAAGTTATTAGACTAGTGCCTTTAAATACAATGCTCAGAAAGAAAAGACGTGCAAGATAAATGATTCACCAAGTAACAAGATGACAAACGCTGCTTATATGAAATGCAAGATGAAACAAGATGTTAAAGACTTAAGCACTTAGGTACGATTTACTCTAAGCTAAATGCTAAGTACTTGGGAAAATTTCAATGGAAATCTCAATTATGCAGATGCTCAAAATACTAAATTTAGGAAACGAAGGATATACAATTTACCACAACTCCACGAGAGAGTACTCAATAAAATGCTGATTACAATTACTTGAAAAAATTCCCAAAACTAAATATGCAAGAAATATCCAATAATTCAAGTAAATAAATCCATACTTAGAATGAATTTTCCTTTTAAACAATGGGTGACCTCAATAAATATTAAGCATTAAAATCAATGATCACAAATTTTGCTGAAGAATGCAAATAATGAAAGCGTAGGCACTTAAATTTCACTAATTAATTACCAAGAAAAACCATGAAATTAGATGCCAATCGAATAAGCACTTTAAATAAATTTGGGGTTAAATGATTTTCTAAATAATTCAAATTTAGAAAATATTTCCTTTCCTATAGTCAAACTTAGAAAAATTAAATAAATTTATCTCTTGCCTTGTCTATGGAAAAAATTTAAATTTTTACCCCACAAAATTTTAAAGATGGTGGGCCCCAAAATCTTTATCACATAAATCCAAGAATAACTTAGATTTTAAAAATTTATGCGACACTTTGGCAAATTTAATGTGATAAAGTTTATAGAGGATTTTTTTTAAAGGGGTAGTGTGAAAAATAAAAAAATTAATTAATTAATTTTTTAATGGGCCAAAGGCCACATAAAAAAATTAATTCGAAATGTGAAGGCGTTAAGGTAAGTGCTTATGAATTTTTTAAATTCTTTTTAAAAGGCCCAAAGGCACACTAACAAAAATTAAATCGAATGATATATGCGTTAAGGTTTGATGCAAGTCGACGGAGCAAGGAGGAAAGAGGGACGCGTAGGGAGCAACGAGGAATAAGGGAAGAGCTAGGGTTGCGGGAGGAGCAGGAAACTCATGCAGAGGACGTGGAGGAGAATGAGGGAAGTAGAGTTGCGGGAGTGATGAGGGAAGGAGATGTGGGCTGCAAGGAAATGAGGACACAGGAATGGAGAAGCAAGGGGAAGAAGGGACACGCAGGGAAAGAAGAATCACAGGACAAAGGGATGAGGGAATAACGAAACTCGCACGAAGGGATAGGAGCAAGGTTTTTGAAAGGCCTTTAGGGCCTGCGAAATAATGGAGGAAAAGGGCAGGGTTTGCCCAAAAAATTAACGCAGGACTAGGCCGGAGGAATTTTGGAAAATTGGAGAACAAAAATCCCTGCAACAATTCAAAAATATTTCTCCCTAGATTTTGTTTTTTGAAGTAGAACTAGATCTGAATTTTTTTTCTTAATTTGATGATATTGACGGAAATTTTCCTGCAAAAAAATTGTATTCTGAGATAAGATCTTTCCCTCCAGGGCCTAGATCTATCTCAGATCTTGACAAATTCTCTAAATACCCTCAAATATACACTTGCACAAGCAAAAACAAAAACCCAAGACCCAATACCTATACAAAAATATGAAATTAAACCCAAATCCCAAGTTAGAAAACTAAAACTAAAATTTATTTTTTTAGATCTATACATTTAAATTACAGATCTATCAGATCCGAGGAGTATGAGTTCAATTCTACTCCTAGATCTGTACATTTGAGACTCTTTCTAGTCAGATCTAACAATTTAGCACAATATTTTGAAAATAAATAATTTTTTAAGTTTTAGGTACTAGCGCAAGACACCCTTGTAATTCGTTAGATAATCTAGGAATTTTAATCCAGAAGGCTCTCTAGATCTATTTTTTGGGATTCGGCTGGTTCAGTCGAGAACTTCTGCAAATGCCCAAAATTTCCGAATCAAATGATTTCTGCACACTTATAAAATAAGTCGTTAAACCAATAAAGGTATAAAATAACTATTAAATCTTTGAAGATTAGAGATACCTGCTAATCAATTAAAAATCTTAATGCTATCTTAAAACCCAACAACCTAACCAAGATACCTGTGCAATAGATTGATCTACAAGTGCTATTAACCAACAACTTATAAATAAGATCAACAAAACTTTAAATACAAGTTACCATAAAATACTATAGAGGAACACTGCCATCAAGTAAAACCCCAAAGAATTTGCGTTGTATTATCCCAAAAACATTTACAAGAGCTTGAAGAGCTCGTACACGATTCAATGATCGAATGATTTCAATGACAACTAACCTCTAATTTATAGATTAATTCTCCCACGGCTAATTGACTTGATTCTCGTCAAAGTAATCTCGATCGTTGAAAAAGATTTAATTATCCTTTAATCTCCTTCGTCAAAATTATTTTATTTTTTGAGGAAATTCAAAATTTTCATTTAATTAAATTTTAATAAACTCAAAATTGATTATTTTGAGTTGATTTCCTCAAAAAATTGAATTTGACTTAACTACCAAAGCCCAAGGGTCTAAAATCTCTTGAAATTTTCAATATACATTGGTTGGGGACCTTCAAAAAGTAATTATTCTAGAACCCACGAATTTTTTAATTTGGAGAATTAATTTTTCTTAGGACTTAAAATTAATTAAATTTTTGGCTTATAATTTTAATTTATTTCTGCTAGAAAAGTTAATTAATTGACTCTTCAGGGGTTTAATAATTTTTCCAACCCTTAAATAATTTAGCCATGGTGTCTAAATATGAGGGACCATGCACTAAAATATTTTTTACATCAAGATTTTACAATTTAATACATAAAGGGGGAACACCCGTTCGTTATAGACCCTCAATCATTTACCCAATTCTGCGACTCAAATATGATTTAGTAGACCAAATAATTTGTAATAAAACAATTTAGCCAATTAGCTTAAATTACTCCCAAATTACTTTATAAAAGACTCTATTAGAACACTAGGACTTACCTAAAATCTGTTGAAGAATCTAGCGCTAATGTAGTTAATGAGATTCTTCTTAGCATGATAACTATTTGTGAGTTGTTTTCAATTTTTCTTCTTATACCAATCTTCACTTATTATTATTAGAGCGTGTCTTCTTTAGTTCCTCAAATAGCTACCAAAACAAAGAGACAAGAACACAAGATGTTGGCTTTATGCCAGGGCCAAAACCTCTCCCTCTTGGAGAGGAAAACCTGCACAAAATTCTTCTTATAGAGATTCTGATTGACGAATACCAAGACCATGACCCTTGACCCATCATGCCACTCCAAGACCAAGACAACAATCCTCTTCTTAGTCACTGCTGAGATCATCATCATCATTGTTGTACCATGACTGCTCCTTCAGCGAGATCACTGTTGCACCATGACTGCTCTTTCATTGAGATCTTCATTACTGATGTATCAATGCTACACCTTCATTAAGAACTTGATGCACCAATGCTTCACCTTCACCGAGAATCTTATCTTATTAATGAGATCTCCATATA
>APFE031363226.1:186998-211672 GCA_000404065.3 Pinus taeda
ACCATGGATGAAACCATGCATGCGAAGAGAGTGAAATCCAACTCGAACTGTGAGGCCAATGCCTCACCTTTAGATCCATCCTTGGATCCCATCTTGGATTTCCTTAGTGGACAATTTGTAGCAAAATGGCCCACCTCATGACAACGAAAGCATCACACTTTCAATTTGTCAAACTTCTTCCCACCATGGGAAGAACTACATTTGGAATGAGAATCCTTCTCCTTCCCCTTCTTCGCCTTACTCGCTAAGGCACGGTTTTCTTCATCCTCCTTGGATGAATTACCATCTCTGGTGCTTCTTATCTCCTCCTACATCAGATCCGACCAAAGTCATTCCCAATCTGGCAGTTTTTCTCTTCCAATAACCGAGTCTTAGTAGCTATACCAACTCTTAGGAAGACTGAGGATTGCAAGACTCGCCATGTCATCATCGGTTGTCATGATCCCTACACTTCCAAGCTCATCCCTGCAGGTGGTGAGGTTGTTCAGATACATAGAGATTGTGTCGCCCTTGTCACACTTGATTTTCCAAAGCTTGTCGTCCAGCGCCTACTTCCTCTGATCGCTACTATTCTGATATAGATCTTTCAATGTTTTCCACATCAAAAACAGTGTCTCCTTCCCATGGAGACTCGAGACTATGTGGTCTCGAGCTCCCTCCAAAAGGATTCTCCTTGCTCTAGCCACACATTTCTTCCATTCCACCAATTCTGTAGCATTAGCCACTTCCAGCTTGGGGAATTCTTGATCAATGAAGTCCTTTAAACGTTATCCTCTAATATTGCTTCCATGCAATCCTTCCAGGCTATATAATTCAAACTACCATCAAGGGCATATTCGAGTCTTAAACTGTTGAACACCATAGGTGAAATAGAGATGTGATAAGAACTCGATTTCTATATTCAAGAATCACAAAATTCAAACTTCTCCCTTCTTGTATACTATTCTCTCCTTGATCACCTTTGCTCCAATACCATGTAGAAATTTTTCTACAAAACCTCGCTCTGATACCATGCAGAAATTCCCACTGTAGATCACCTGATAATGCAATATACTAAAGCAAAATACTTGATCTACTTCTACAAACAATTATGCATAAGCTTAATCGAATATGAGCAAGATCAATAGAACACATATAACTCATAAGGAGAAATCAATCACACATAACACAAAAGAAATAACCTTGGGAAAGCCTCAGCCTAAAACCCCAACTCTGTATTATCATATAAGTGGAAATATGTTCAGATTACAAAAAGAATCAACTCACAAGCTATCCTGCACTCTCTGCAATCCAACTACTACTCATAGACAGTCAAAGGTGTCTCACAAACCTTCTCCTCTACCCTCCAAGCCTCCGATTTCCTTGCACAGTTTTTCTTGGGGTCCAGTCCTTCCACAAGTGTGAATTCCCACCTCACACTGCACAAACCTGAAGGAGATAATTCCTTCTGCATGGATGAGTTTCCTTTATAGGAAAACTCCTCCAACTGATAGTACACTGTCCCTCCATCTGATCTCAGCTGGGTCTCTGTCTGAACTGACATGCATGAGTTATTTATGAGAGAATATTCAGTTATCTGAAGTGCAGCAATTATATGCAAGCATGCATTAAATAACTGAACTCACATTAATTCAACAAACTGTTTGAATTAATCTAACTGGACTTGACTCAGTTAACTGACCCAACTAATTACAACTCAATATTACAAATCATCCTTATCTCTTTAACTGATGGATAAATTCCTCAATCAATGGATAAACTGTTGCATGTCCTCACATAGACTTCATGTTTGATTTTCCACAACTAATTAACTCATGGTGAATTAATTAATTATTTAACAAACAACTGCTAAGATCAAATTCGAATTTTACTTCTCAATTTTAGTCTGGGGACTGACTAAAATTGGAATCCATCCCGAAATGATATTTATAGCAATGCTATTTTTAGCACTTCCATTTTTCATTCCTTGTTGCTATGTCCAACACTGGTACCCAAACTGCTATTTACAGTAGTGCTATTTTTAGCACTTCTATTTTTAACATTTCTTGTTGCTATTTTCAACACATAGTTCACCCCTCAGACTAGATGGGCCGTGTACGTTGGTCATGCATGCATGCCAGTTGCATGTGTGTCTCTTACACTCGCATTTCATGTGCTTGTTGCATTTTCTTACTGGTTGATTATGGTTGTAGAGAGGAATTTGATGTTGATTTTGTGGAGTGCATTTATCATGAGTATATGAATGGTTGCATATGGTTATATGTCGCTTACATGCTAACTATATGTCACCTACTTAAATCATTGTATGTTAGGTTACATTCTTGTACGTTTTGATTACCTGTTTCAGTCTTGCAGGTTGATTACAAGAATTGATCGCTTATGCTCGACTACATGTGTTTATGTGTATGTGTAGTTGATTAGGCATTGCTTATGCATGTTGTTGGTTGCATGTGGAAATGTGTACAAAGGAGTAATAGTTGTTTTCATGCATGATGCCATAGCATGCATTTTTTATATGGCCTTGCATTGATGACTAGACCCTAACTAGAGTGACATTTATGTGTTAATACATTTATTTGCGTATGTCCATATGTTGTTATGATTATGTTATACATGTATCACATTCATTTGATGATATTGCAGAGAAGGTATCCTCCCTGAATCATACTAAGGTACGTTGATTTATTATGATTTGGTTTATCTGACATATTATGCATTGTAGGAAATGTTTGTGTCACTCAGTTCAACCTGTCACTAATGATCAAATATGCTCTTACAAGGTGTTCTTAAAGTGTGAAGTCAAATTTCTGTCATTTCAGTGAATCTTCAAATAAAAATTTGGTCACTGGCTATTGTGTCTAGGTCACTGCTACTCCCTTCACTTATGGTCTTCATCACTCGTCATGGTCATTGTCTTCTTCAAGGTATCATATCTTCATTTAAATGTCTTGGGTCGTGAAATGGTTAAATTCCTCATTTTAGGTCATGGTCTAGGGTTTCACTCCATGTGTCATCATGATACCATATGTCAAAACAAAAATATGTCCATTATGTGATTCAGTGGGTAAAGGGAGTTAGTGTCTTAGGGAAAGAAAACTAAAAGTAAAGGTAATGTTTTATTTCAAATAAGACAATGCTGCAATACACTACCTCGTCTCATCATTTCTCATAAGGACATTTTTGCTTCAAAATATGTTTATGACAAAATGGAGAAGAACTTTACAAAAGTGAAAGCGGTTTTTGTCAATTATAGTCAGAGGAACAAAAACCTACTTCAGTTTATGCACAGATGTTATGATTTGAGAGAAATTCCCAAACTACACTGCTACATGAGAGTTGTTGCACTTCTGGACAATTTGACTTCAAGATAGTTTTCAATGGATTTGGAGCAGGTGTTGTAGTGTTTAAGGACTCTATTGTGTAGCATACATCATACTATTTCCAACCATACCTCTTTCAGCCCAAAAATCCTCCAGAAAGGTGGTCAAAAGTGCTCTACAAGTTGGCATTGCGGTTTTGTCAGAGACACCCTGGGTTTTTGGAGTGACCTTAGGAAAATCATTTTTTATCCCTGCTGGAGTTTCCAAATTACATTCTTGAGGAGTCCATATTGTAGCAGACTTCAATATATTTCCAATGAGCTATCCATGTCGCAATTTGGAGCAGTTTAAGACCTCCAAAAGTGGGTTTCCAGTTCGCTTTGTGTTTCTGTGAATTACGCTGCGCTTCTGGAAGAGTATCCCAAAACTTGCCAAAACTCACCAAAATTTCAAATTTAAGCTTGAATTCCAATTCTTTTCTCTTATAAGTTTTTCAAAAAATAATTACCATCATCTTACTCACTCTTTTCCTTTGCCAAAGCAAGTTCAAATAGTGAGTTTTGCTCATCTAGGGTTTATGTGACATTTCATGCTTCAAAGCTAGTGTAAACAATGGGTTTTGTTTGATAAGACATTTCAAACTTTGAAAATTGCCATCTCATACCTCTGTATATATATAAATCACCATATCATCCACCAATCAACTCATTTACTTTCATTTTATCTCACCTTTTCACAAACCCTAGCTCATACCTATATCATTTTGACAATTTTCCTAGCAGGACTATTTTTTTAAATTCTCTTACTCATCTCTCTCTCTCATTTCACTCCATTCAAACTTCATAAGTTTTATACCACCCCTATCAATCTCCCAAAATTCCCCTATCATCATCTCCCTTCCTTAACTCCCCCATTTCATCATTTCCTTCCTTGAGCAAGAAAATAGTCAGCTTAAGACTAAACATCTGATCACGGAGAAAGAGCAGTCCAAGATGCTACAACAAGGAGGAAAAGGTAAAGTAGTGTTGGAGCCTGGTGAACAGATGAACAGGAAAATCATGTTGAAAAGAAAAATCCAAGGACTAAGGGACTCAAAAGGGCATTGAAGGAGGAGAAAGAACATAATCTGCTAGATGAAGACCTAGACATGGAAGACAGAATTGCCTTGGAGATCAATGAGGATAGAGAGTATTGGATAAGTAAGGTCAATGACCACTTATAACAGCTTCTTGACAAAGCCAATAGGGATAATTAGCTATTAAGGCACATGGCCTATCATTATGAGACCAGAAACATGATTTGCAACATCAAGCTCAAGCAGTTGAAAAACAAGCTAAAGGAAAACCTAGGACAAAAATGAGAGGGATAACTTGGAGATGCTTGCTGAAGCATCCATGAGGGAATGCAATACCTCATTTTTCACTTCATGACCAATTTTGAAGGTTTTCTGAGCATTTTTTGTTTTTTGAGAATTTTGGTGCCAAATTCAGAAATTAGACTAATCATAGAAGCGCAGTGTCTAGATTTTTCCTCAAGGCTCCAAATGACAAATCAATTGGAAATATTATGACCTCCTATAAAATCTCATTTCATAAAATTTCTCATACAGGGACCATATTTTGAGAAAAAGGAGAAAAAGGGGTCAAAAATCATCATTCTGCCACTCTTTTTGACAGGGGTTGCACTTCTGGAGACACCTTGGGAGAATGAGGTTTTGAAGGCCTTCATTTGGGTCATTTTCAAAAATTCAAGGTGTTCTGAAAACTAGACAGGTAAGGCTAATTGACTGTTATTTCAGATCTCAATTTGGACTTCAGGAAGGTACCTAAAAGTGGCCTCAAAGTCGGCACCGTGCTTCTGTAAATTTCTGAGTTTTTATTTAAAAGTTTACTGTGTAATTTCCTAGGTTTTTACTTTGACTTGGTCAAAGTTAAACTCATGATATAACTACAGTAGTTCGAGGTTTAGATGATGTAATAATGAAATAGATAAGAATGATAGGTAGTTTTTATGGTTAATTAGGCCTTATAAAGGAAGCAAAACTCAAATCAAAGTCTAAGAGAAGAGTTTGTTTTTGACCTTCTCACTCTCACCTGTTGGTTGAGAGAATCTTGGAAAGAGTTCCACCACTTAGGAATTCGGCTCCTGAAGGTGGGGAAGCTGTTTGATTGAGTCTATATGTATCATTTCTCATTCAGACAGAAGGGTTGGACTTTTATGGAGAGGCTTGTACCTTATGTTTTCTTACAGGTAATCAAGGAGCAGTTGCAGCTATTTTTCAGGAATACTTGTTCAGTGAGTCTATGGTGTTTTTTTTCTTTTTTTCTTTTTTCTTTTTTAATTTTTTTAATTTTTTTTCCTAGTGGTTCACGGATACCCACAATCACTAGATGGCTGCTACTTCCACATAAATATCTAAGCTTGATCAAGGGTATCAAGCCCCATGGCTAATAGCTAGGCCTAACCCCAAGGGCTTCGGGGAGAATTGACCTTGTGACCTCCCGAACGGTGAGGCACTTGTTTGACCAGTTGAGCTAACCCTTGGGGCTAGTGATTCTATGGTGTTATTTTCCTTTAGATCTATTTCTAATTGATGAAATCATCTCCCTTTTCATGCTTTATCTTCTTCTTGTGGTTTCCCTTATATTCATATAGACAAAATTCTTAGATTTAAGCTCTGTTTATATGGAAAATCATGCTTGTGTTGCTTTTCTTCTATAACTAATGAATTCATGCTTATACATGCTCATTATGTTCTTCTAAACTCTCAGACCTATACTCAATGACAAAATCTTAAGTTCACCATAACACACTGACATCTAGCTCCTCTATATACCTGTTACTATACACTTGACGCCTTGACCTAATTATGTGCTCTAATCCTTATTCCAACAAATAAAAAAACCCTAAGTTCTCAAATACTCAAACAAGACTTGTATATCTAGCCTAAAACCTATTTCTTTTCAGTTATTCATTGAAAAATCCTTTGAGAGATCCCTCTCTAGTTCAGTAGGGCTAGCTACTAAACTGAAAGTGGTTTGAGGTTACCTCTTTCGATCTCCCCTCAGCCTGGGGCATTTTAGAGGCTAACATTTTGGCATCGTTTCCGAGGAACGAAAGATCATATCTTCCCTGGGAAAGAACGACAAGGATTAGATTTGATTGTTGATGGTGAACAGTGATCAAACACAAGAAAGGTTGTTCATCTTGCACCTGGCGACTCCAGTGTCGAAGAATCCAAAGAATTAGAATTCTCATGACGACTCCACTATTAAAAAACTAGTAGTTTTAAGAACTCCTTGGTTACATAACTATTTTCAAAATGGATTCAATTGCTCGAAGGTATGCTCCTATGAATCCTGCTCACATTCTTGGTTTTCAGAAACGTATTCCTTGCATATATTAGCAAAATAATCTGCCCAAAGTCATAGATGGAAATGAGGATGAGGCTCTTATGCATCTAATCAAATTTCATTGGCATATACATAAGCTCAGGATTAAGTTTCATGAGGATTGTTTGATGAAAATGTTTATGGCTAACTTAGAAGGAAAAGCAAGATCATGGTATGAAGGATTGAAGCCATGTAGTTCATTCTCTCTTAAATAATTCCACACAACATTCTTTGAGTTTTATGGAAAATCTCATCATTCATTCTTGTTGTTTTTTATTTTTGTGAATCCTCTGAAAATTTCATTCAATACCTTGAAGATACTTTTGGTGATGAAGAATGTCTAGATTATGAGATCATAAAGGCCCTTTATGAATATTCTTCCCAACACAAAATAACAGAGATTAGTTGCTTTGATACAAAGGATCTTTCACAAAGCACATCAACTTGTTCTTTGCTTGAAGATGAAACAGATCTGCAACCTAAAAGTTAGGAAGAAATTGCTCCAAGTCAGAATTCTGAAATTGCATGTACAGTAAACTTAAGCAGTGAACCATCTTATGACAATGATCATCTACTTTTGCAAGGAAATAGTGAACAAGAAGTTGTTTCATTGATTCTTGTGACAGTCAAATTGATACTCTTCTTGTTGAATCATATGAGGAATCAAATATACTTGAATTGTTTTTTGCATTTAAAGTTTTCCATGAGCATCCAAAACCCTATCTTTTGGATGAGAGGTATGAAGATAGTCATTCACTTGTTTTTTCAGATTTATCTTTCTATGAGTTTTTATTTCAAGGTAAGGTTTGTGAAGACCAAGATGAGTTTTCTAATTAAATGTATGAACAAGGATCTCCAGAAATTCACCACTCATATGTCTCTCCAGCTCATCCATTTTTTGAAGCACTATTTCAAGGGCGGATTCATGCAAATCATAATTTTGAAATGGCATGTGTGAAGGTTTTAGACAATGTAATTATGGCAGAGAATAGCCATCAAACATTACAAGCAGATTATGAAGAGGAGAATAATGAAAAAGAACAGGTTATTTTAGATCCTGTGGGTATAAACATTACCACTATGGTTGTCGAACAAAGTCCTCTTGCCAATCATCAGGTAAAGGTAATTGAGCATGTCATTGAAGAATTATTTGTTGATTTGCAACAGTCTTATGATCCACAAGATCATCTCCAACAGACAATATTTTCTTCCATGATTAAAGATCAATCAGATTTGAATGATGAAAGCCAAGTTTATTTCATGATCCTCTGGTGAGTTTATTGCATTCATCAGTAGAGGAAGAATTTGCCAAGTTTGTCAATACATGAATTGGATGCAGTGGAAAAGTTCAGTTACCACTTTCTTTTTTCTTCTACCTGCTCAAGGAAAGTATGAGTAGAATTCAAATAAGTAGCTGTTTGTTGGATTGGTTACACTTGAGGGATCATTACACATGATTATATATACATATTCAGCAGGTGGGTGGTTATCATCAAGATTTGAAGTCCGAGGTGAAGGCCCTAAGATCCTAATGGTCTGCTGCCATAAGTAAGTTCAGTTAGTTTGTCTTGTTTATTGTTTGTCGAAGTGAGTTAGTCAGATAGTTCTTAGTTTGAGTTTGGTATTTTTCATTTTGACTTCATTGCCTAATGAATAAGGATACCTGGTTTATGGTGTTCTTGACACCTCCAAGGAGTTTCCATCCCCAGTTGGAGCCAATGTTAGTGTCACTCAATTCAACCTGTCACTAGTGATCAAATATGCTCTTATAAGGTGTTGTTAGGGTGTCAAGTCAAATTTTTGTCATTTCATTGAATATTCAAATAAAAATTTGGTCATTGGTTGTTGTGTTTAAGTCAATGTTGCTCCCTTCACTTACTCATGGTCTTCATCACTCATCATGGTCATTGTCTTCTTCGAGGTATCATATCTTCACTTAAATGTCTTGGGTCATGAAATGGTTAAATTCCTCATTTTAGGTCATGGTCTAGGGTTTCACTCCATGTGTCATAATGATACCATATGTCAAAACAAAAAACATTTTAATCATGTGATTCAGTGGGTAAACGGAGTTATCAACTTAGGGAAAGCAAAATAAAGGTAAAGGTAATGTTTTATTTCAAATAAGACAATGCTACAGTACGCTACCTCGTCTAATCATTTCTCATAGGGACATTGTTTCTTCAAAATATGTTTTTGACCAAATGGAGAAGAATTTTACAAAATTGAAATGGGTTTTTGTCAATTATAGTCCAAGGAACAAAAAACACCTTCAGTTTATGCACAAGTGTTATGATTTGAGATAAATTCCCAAACTACACTTGCTACAGGAGAATTGTTGCACTTCTGGACAATTTGACTTGAAGACAATTTTTCAAGGATTTGGAGCAGGTTTTGGAAGTTCTTAAGGAATCTATTGTGTAGCATACGTCATACTCTTTCCAACCATACCAATTTCAGCCCAAACTCCTCTAGGAAGGCAGTCAAAAGTGCTATGCAATTTGGCGCTGCAGTTTTGTCAGAGACACCCTAGGTTTTTGGAGTGACCTTGGAAAAATCAATTTTGCTCCATGCTGGAGTGTCCAAATTACATTTTTGAGGAGTCCATCTTGTAGCAGACTTCAAGAGCTTTCCAATGATCTATCAATTTCGAAATTTGGAGCTGTTTAAGGCCTCCAAAAGCAGGTTTCAAGTTGGCGCTCCGCTTCTGTGAACTGCACTGCGCTTCTGGAGGTGGTGTTGCACTTCTATGAACTACGTTGTGCTTTTGTGAGCTGCGTTGCGCTTCTAGAAGAGTATCCCAAAACTTGCCAAAACTCACCAAAATTTCAAATTTAAGCTTTCATTCCGATCCTTTTCTCTTCTAAGTTGTTCAACAAGTAAGTACCATCATCTTACTCACTCTTTTCCTTTGCCAAAGCAAGTGCAAATGGTGAGTTTTGTTCATCTAGGGTTTATGTGAAATTTCATGCTTCAAAGCTAGTGTAAACAGTGGGTTTTGCTAGATAAGACATTTCAAACATTGAAAAATTCCATCTCTCTCTCTCTCTCTCTCTCTCTTCTCTCTCTCTCTCTCTCTTATATATATATATATTATATATATATATATATATATATATATATCACCATATCATCCACCAATCAACTCATCTACTTTCATTTTACCTCACCTTTTCACAAACCCTAGCTCATACCTATCATTTTGAACAATTTTCCCAGCAAGATTATTTTTTTTAATTCTCTTACTCATCTCTCTCTCTCATTTCACTCCATTCAAACTTCCTAATTTTTTTACCACCCCTATCCATCTCCCAAAATTACCCTATCATCATCTCCCTTCCCTAACTCCCTCATTTCATCATTTCCTTCCTTGAGCAAGAAAATAGTCAGCTTAAGACTAAACAAATGATCATGGAGAAAGAGCAGTCCAAGGTGCTACAACAAGGAGGAAAAGATAAAGTAGTTTTGGAGCCTGGTGAACATGATGAACAAGAAGAGCAGGTTGAAAAGAAAAAGTCAAGGACCAAGGGACTCAAAAGGGCATTGAAGGAGGAGAAAGAACATAATTTGTTAGATGAAGACCTAGACATGGAAGACAGAACTGCCTTGGAGATCAATAAGGATAGATATTATTGGATAAGTAAGGTCAATGACCACTTAGAACAGATTCTTGACAAATCCAGTAGGGATAATTAGCTATTGAGGCACATGGCCCATCATTATGAGACCAGAAACATGATTTGCAACATCAAGCTCAAGCAGTTGAAAAATAAGCTAAAGGAAACCCTAAATGATGTTGAGTGATAAAAGGTGTCTTTTTAACTCCTAATTATCTTCACATTAATTATCAATCCAGGTACGATTTTTTATTTCAAGAGTGTACTCAGTCTGAGGTGGTCACTTGATTAAAGAGTAATGCTTTGCAGTATAGTGCTTAAAATGCAAAAGTAAATGGATGCTAGAAACAAAACCTAATTGGAATGGCAAGAAACTCAAATGCTCTGCAACTAAATCATTTACTCAAGGAACTACAACAATCATCAGCTGAGGATACAATAGTGATAACTCTTTCCCCTATCAACTGATGCCAATGAAATCAATCATAAACAGGATCTTCAATATGAGAACTTAGACAACTATAGTCAATGTTCTTTACAGCTATTGATCTTTCAATCCACACTAAAGCAAATAACTGGAAATGGAAATTCAATTGGAAATGCTCAGTAAAACGCACTTGCTGCAATATCAGTTAAAAGGTGAAATCAAATTCCTACAGAAAAGGAACAACAACTGAGTCTATTGAAAAAATGAACAACAAAGCTTCATCTAATAGGAATGAATTGAACAACAAAGCTCATCTTACAGAAATGGAATATTAATGGAAAGGAACAGTAATGCTAAATTATTAGAATTGAATAGTAATTTTAAATATAACTGAACAACAGGGCTAATTAAATAGAAATACATAGCAACTGCAAATGTAACTGAATCAACAGTCTTAATCTAGCAGAATGGACAATAATCACAGTTATAAATAAACAACAATCATAGTTATAAATGAACAACAATCATAGTTATAAATGAACAACAGAATCTGAAATGGATAGCGAAGTATTATATCAGAATTAACAACATGACATTTTAAGTTATAAATAATATTCTTGCTATCAACATAATCTAATCACGATTTTGATATAACAGGGCGATTCAGCGAAATATTCAGAAACAAAAGATTACTGAATAAAACAAATTAAAGAAATGAAAAGGAAATCAAACCATCACAGAAAACTGTAAAATAATGATACAAGAAGCAAGTGGATCCACCAGGGTCGGGCCCTTAGCCACTAGTGAAGCACCACCGGATTACTTCATGAGATGCGGAGAAACTGCAACTGTTTTTATATGTTAATCATTGCATAAACATTATAGTAGTTTCGTTCTCTGCTTCAACAACGAGAGTCAACAATAACAGTTACAATTTCTCAATAGTAATTCTCCCATTCCTCATATCCTATCCTATCTATCTCTAATCTATCTAATTATCTCTCTAATCATCCATCATGGATCCTCTTCATCCCCTTCTCTGATCTCTGTTCTCGTTTAAATACATAGAGAGTAGAGAGAAGTTATAACATATATGATTGCAATATGATTACTATTACAAAATTGGATTGTTCTCAACAAATTGATCTGCAAGATCATATCTGAAATATATTTCCATCAATCATTCAACAGGAACATGTCGAATTTGGCATTGCAACTGGGATAATTTGGAAAACGGCCACAACAACGAATCTAAGACAAACGTCTTCAGAGAACCTTTCGTTTCTCTTAGTACGGGCCAAATTTGGGAAAACTGCTCATTAAAAAACTAATTTGGTATGTTCTAAACAAAACTCATGTTTCGAATTTTCTAGATTCTTCTCCATTTTCCTCAACCATTCAATACAAAATTGTCAATTCTTATTCCAGCTAATTTCTGAGTTGGCACATTTAATTATCAAATCTTCAATTTGGAAAATATCTTGGAGGCTAAAATGGTGAGCAAATTTATTAATAAACCATAATGGTAAAAACATGCATAATAATCAATTCATTAAAAATAAAGGAGAAGATATAATATTTATCCATAAGAGCATAAATAATTATAAAATAGAATTATATGATAAATTATGATAAATTACGTGATAAAGAATGGTAGAAATGGGTGGAATAAGCGTTCAAAAGTGATAATAATAATGACATATTAACGGTCCAACATACCCCCAAACTAAATATATTGCATATTCTCATGCAACAAAAAACTGAATATATTGCATGTCCTCATGCAACCCAAAGACTCTGCGTTAACCAAGCAATAAAAAATTGTGCATTCTAGCTCATGAAATGAATAGAACAAATGAATTCTTCCTCAATTAATGAATATTCAATTTTAGCAATCTTGATGAAGGCGTAACAATTTTTACATTGACGTTCAAGCTATGTGTATATGAAGTTGCAGCAAAATATGATATAAGTAACAACAAACTTCATTAACCATTTTCTCAAAAACTACAAACCAGGTTTTGCTGAAATTTTGCAAGTATATTTATAATATATAAATGCTTCTATGATCAAAAAATCAGATTGTTTTGATGCACGGATCATGATATATAAACAAAATGGATGTAGGTGATAGTGCATGATTTCCGAAATTTTGTGAACTAATTTACTTGAAACTCTCTGGGTTTGTGTACTTTAATGATACGTCTGTGTTTTCCAAAAATCACAAGAATTGAGTTCATAGTTTTAAAAATATATGGAAATCAATTTCTGCACTGTATAAAAATGAAATTGTATGCCTTAAATGAGAAAGAAAGTAGAAAACATCCATCATTTGTAGCAATTTCTCCTCCAAACTGAAGAATTAGCATGCCCTCATGCAATGCTAGAAAGGAAATTGAGATGGTCACTACCATCTGTTGAATTCTATGCTTGGTGTAAGAAAACAGGGAATAAGGGAGGTGTTGAGAATGAATAAGAAGAACAATGGATAATAAAGAATAGTAATGACATGGTCATAAGAAAGAAATGAATGAAAGCAACATTCCCCCAAACTGAAAGATGATGTGTCGCTGAAAAATGGTAAAGATGTGGAATGAGTGATGATAAATAATGCTCAATGGATTTTCATGAAATTCTCCTAAATTTGTAACAAATCAGAAAATTATGTTATTTTACCTCCAGTTTTACCTCCGAAAAAATGTAGAATGACATGTATGGACTGGCATTTGTTAAAGAGGAGGTAAGCAGAGTTGATGCTGAAAGTGATGCAAAAAGTGGAATCCAGGCAAGCACATCACGTCTGAAGAATTGTTCACGTTCGCGAGTTGTTCAAGCCTTGTCTGTTAATTGCAATAGTGTGGTCATGTTGCGAATAGAGTGTCCCTCCCATACTTGTTGTTCTCCTGTAAACAAATCACTATTTTGCATACAATGTTCTTGAATCCACAATGTTAGTTTTGAATAGCAACAGATAAGATGCATGCAAAAATTTCAATCAGAAAAACTTTTGTATAATACTAATATTTTGTCAAATCAACAAGTTATGACAGAGTGCAGTAATCATATCGCGTGTTATCCCATAATGCATACATTCCGCCCTCTAATTAGAAAAGGGATTCCATGACCATAAAGCCTATGAAATGTGTTATGCTGATGGCAAGACAAGGGAATGAACAATACGGCAATGAATGAAGCAGAGTACACATATCAATGATAGGATGGTGAAAGTTATGGTTATAATGAGAGTAGAGCGTTTAAACATAGTTATGAATAAGAGATAGGACACTTTGGATTGATGATAAGTTATGCGAAAAAGAAAAAGGACAACAATATGCCAAAAAGATGCTTTGCTGATGGTATTCTAACTGAAAATGATGCGCTTGATCGGAAAACAATTTCTCATGTGTAAAGGTTCAAAACAGGGGAAAAAAATTTAAGGAAATAACTTCTCTAATAAAAAGAGAAAATAATAAAAGGGTATTATAGTAATAATTGAGGATAAGATATAACTTCAATACCATAACCAAAGCCTCTGCTACCAGTAGGCGTCCATAGCCTCGGTAGGGTTTCTTTTTAACCCATATGAAACAAGATCCTCAATTTAGAAATGGAGAGTTCCAGTGTTGTTCTATAGAAGAGATCAGTGTGCTGGCATAGTAATCAGATAACCACACTATCATTCACTGGGATGTAGCAAAAGTGATCAGGCCGACTCGTGATGAGACCTCCTGTTCCAAGGATAATTTGGCTATCCAATGGATCATAACCCTGGTGTGCTGGCCATAATGGGAATATCACTTTGTTACAGCCTTATGAACATGGTAGGCTGGCTCATAATGAGACCCCCTATCCTCCATTTGCGAACAAAGTTTTTTTGTTATTACACATTTTTATGATAAAAAGAGGGAGGTTCAGTACTCCTTAAGAGTAGAGATGGTGGAAGAAGTTGAACATGTCAATAGAATATATATATATATATATAATATATATATATATAATAAATATATATATATATATATATATTATACCCATAATCTCATTTATTATAAACAAAGAAGATTATAACCAGGAAGGGTGGAACCAGCATGGTATTAAGATGATTAATAAATATCATGTATAGTAGAAAACAATGCAGTAAAGTAGTATATAAATAATTGTGTCCATTTTGAAAATAATCTATCATCAAGGAGTTGTCCTATTAAAGATTATAATGTGAATGATATTAACTTGTTTGAAAAGAATCCATAATTCCTGTCCTCATAAAAGTAGTGTACTTCATGCCATGAAAGGGAATCAGTAAAATGTGGTTGAGATGAAATAGGAATAATCCCACAAGAGGAAGGAAGGCTTTTTCTCAAAAATACTCCCGAAGTGTTGCTCCTTTGAAGGAACAACAAAAACACTCAAAAAAGTGTTGCTCCTTGTAGGGAATAGCAAAGGAAAATACACGTGGAAGTGTTTTTTCCTATAGGGAACAGCAAAGAAAATGCATGCCAAAAATTGTTGTTCCCTTTAGGGAACAACAAAAATACACACGAAAAAGTGTTGTTCCTTAAGAGGAACAGCAAAAAAATGCATGCGAAAGTGTTGTTCCTTAAAAGGAACATCAAAAAATACACCCAAAAAAAAATGTTGTTCCTTAAGAGGAACAACAAAAAAATGTAAAAGTGTTGCTCTTTTGAAAAAGAACAGAAACAAATGTGGAAGTGTTGTTCCTTTGAAAAGGAACATC
This sequence comes from Pinus taeda, assembly GCA_000404065.3. NCBI lineage: Eukaryota > Viridiplantae > Streptophyta > Pinopsida > Pinales > Pinaceae > Pinus > Pinus taeda. The sequence goes on from APFE031363226.1 coordinate 202,487, forward strand.
AAAAACACAAAAGTGTCGTTCCTTTCAAAAGGAACAACAAAAATGTGGAAGTGCTGTTTCTTTGAAAATGAACAGCAAAAATGCGAAAGTGTTGTGATTTTGAAAGGAACAACAGAAATGCGAAAGAGATGTTCCTTTGAAAGGAACAAAAAAAATGTGAAAATGATGTTCCTTTGAAAGGAACAACAGAAATGCGAAAGTGATGTTCCTTTGAAAGGAACAACAGAAATGCAAAAATGTTGTTCCTTTCCTTCGAAAGGAACAACAAAAATGCGAAAATATTGTTCCTTTGAAAGGAACAAAAAAATGCACAATCATACGAAAGCGCTGTTCCTTTGAAAGGAACAACAAGAATATAAAGTGCGCAAAACTGTTGTTCCTAAAGAGGGACGGTTGTTGTTCCATTAGAGGAACAACAACTATTTATTTAAAAGGAACAACACAACAAATGCAGGCATGCAAAAAACAAATTAGTTGTTCACTACATTGATGCTGAGGATGGGTTACAATTTGAAGGAAGCAACACCTGAAGCACAAAAATATAAGAGAAATTAGAAAAGAAACAACATTTTATTTAAAAACAGTATGTAAATAAATAAATTAAGCTACCACAACTATGATATTATTTCTTAAGGCAAGGAAAAAAATGATCTCTTTGGAAAAATGTATTGGCAGCAGTGACATGACATGAATATTCAATTCAACTGGGTCTCTGATCTTGTGTTATGAATCCGTTGGGTAATGAGTTGGATGAAATTTCCTTGTTTCATTAAAATTTATTTCAAGAATTGCTCGTCCATAAATTGACCTTCTTTATTCTCCTAGGACCTGTAAAAAAACAAGTGTCTACCTACAATAAAACATTAAATCATGGAGAAAGAGAGGTGATTGGGCTCCCCTAATCCAATAATTATGCAAAAAAACAACAATTAGTTACTCTATGTAACAAATCCACGGAGAAAATAACAATGTAAAATTTATTTGTCACTTGCGGGAGAGCAGTGGCCAATCATGCTAACCTGCAGTGTTTTAATCACAACTTCTGTGTTTTTCATCCAAATTGAGTGATTCCAAAGCTAGATGAAAAATAATTCAAAGGTATATCTCCAATAGAAACAGGTTTTAAAAATTCAATGATATGAGATGTCAATTTTACTCAGAACAACCTGCATAACAGAGTCATTTTCGATTACCCCACTTAGAACAACTGTGGATATTTTAAGCATAGTTTTTTCGTTTGATGATAGATTCAAATGATTCAAATTGGAAATGAAAGTATATTCATTTATTTATCTCCAATAGAAGCATATTTTGAAAACAATAAGAATCAATAGGTCAAATACTCTAAGGAACATCCAGAAAAACATAGTTTTAAGAGTGTTGATTTATGATAGACAGTCAGTATTTTGATCATAAATTCCTCATATGATATAAAAAATGAGTGATTCAAATTTATTTGTAAACTAAATTCATAGGGGAATATACCATAGAAACATGGTTTCAAAATATAGTCATTTAGGCCTTCAAAAATAGACTGTCCCAACTCTGTTCCTAAGCTGCCTGCTAGACACTTTGTCAATGTTTTGGTTCTAACTTTTTCGTTTCAAATCCAAATTGAGTGATTAAAATTGGGTTGGAAAGTAGAAATCAAGGGCTACTTAGAATAAAAGTAGGTTTTAAAAATATAGTCATTTAAGCCTCAAAAACATGACTATCCCGACTGTGTTTTCAGAAGTTTCATCAAGCCCACAAGTCAAAAATATGATATTCAAGCATTTTTTCCAAATTGGTGATAAAAATGAAAATGAGTGTTTGTAGAACTATTATTTCCATTATAATTCATCTACATACAAAAATGAATTAAAAAAATTATCACCGATGTTGATTTCCACAGTGTGTTGCAACAAAAAACAACTACTTTTACATAAAAACAAAATGTATTTATTTTATTTTTTACACTAATCTAATTTGATTTGAAAAATGAATATTATTACGTATAAGAATAATTCCAGTGGAGACATTTTTGAAATAAGACTTCAAGTATGCACATACCCAAATTTGAAAATTACATGTTAATAAATATTATGGTATGAGAAGCCAACTTCCCTTGAAAAGATGGTGCCAAAAATTGAAGTATGGAATTATGCTACAAACAAGTGATGGAGTGAAACCAATCTTCAATATATCCTTTAATTTCTTGATTTCCCATAGCCATCATATCATGAAGTTCTTGAGCTTTTAAAATGGCTTGTTGATGCAAACTAAAAGAAACCTCATTTTTTTCCATAACTTCTACAATTTTTGAATTTGAAACATTCTGAATCTCATTGTAAGTTTTCTCTAATGGCATATGTGAGATAGAATGGGTGGATAGCGTGGGTAAGTTTTGCAGTTCAACACTGTAAGCATGTTGTATTGGTTTATTATAGTGAGGGTGTGGAATGAGTTGAGTAGGAAATTGTGTACGGAATAGAGCATTTTGATGATGTAGTTGATTGGGTTGAGTGGATGATTTTGATAGGCAGGCAGGATGTTGTGAAGAGTTGGTGAAGAATATGGAGGATGTGTTTGTGTTACAGCAAGTGGGAGAGTATCCATGTAATCATAAGATGAGCCATGCCAAATTTGTAGACAAGATTGATGGTGGTTATATTGAGATTGACATGGCTGCCCTAACACATTAGTGTTCCATAATGGCTTATGCAAGTAAGAGAATTGAGAGGAAGTGTTTTGAACCATACCTGTAGGCCATAATTTCCATGGTTTTGACCTTGTTGTAGCTTCCTCATCTCTTTGAAATGATACTTCATCCTAGATAAGGAAGAACAACTATCTATGGAATGCTCGTTTTGGTAATGAGGGCAAAACACTTCATCAAATTCTTGATTTGTCTGAACCTGCAAAACATCCAATTTTGAACTTAGAGAGCTAATAAAATCAACTTTAAAATTTTCAAATAAAACATTGATTTCAACTCTTATGTCTCCTGTTCTTGTAGCAGATTTGGAAAAGAAATAAGAAATTTCTCTAGAATTCTTACCAGCCCCGGAGATTCCTCTTGAATACCTTATGCACAATTCAAAAACATCATCATATGATAATTGAAAAACATCACCTATTCCTATCAGATTTAAGAGTTCTAAAAATTCTTCTTTGATTCCTTTGAGTAGGAGTATTTTTAAGATCTCTTTTTCCAAATACTTATGCTTTCATTTTTGAAGGTTGTAATGAAATCGCTCCACATAGTCCTCCAAGCTTTCATATTCCCCTTGTATCATATCGAAAATATCTTCATTGGATTTGCAATAGTCTTGGTACTTCTTCAAGAATATGTTCTTCATGTCCTCTCATGTTTGGATCCAGTTCCCACCTAGTGTCATGAACCATCGGAGAGCTGCTCCTTTTAGAGTAAGAGGAAACACTTTCAACCTTTGATTGTTAGTACAATAATCATATCCTCTACAAAGTATTTCGAATTCAAATAAGAATGTATCTGGATCTTCATTTGTCAAACCATGAAAATTTGGTAGAGATGGGGGAATTATGTGCATTTGTGTCACTCCTCCTAGATCTTTTATAGGGAAATCAAAAGTAGAAATGTGAGCCATTTCTTACCATAATAGAAGATGTTCTTCATGTGTTTTTTTGAGGCTCCTTCTTCAAATGTTCCTTTCAATTGGTTAGTGAAATGGGTGGTGCTTACATCACTGTTGTGGGATAAACTCCCCTAGGGTCTTGGGTGAATACCCTAGCAGGTTGGAGGTTATCTATGCAAAGAAACACATATTCCATACAACCATAATGCTACTATAAGCAAACTCTATGATAGGGGGCGTACCTGAGGTCCTACGTTTGAGAAGAGCCTTCTAGGTTCCAAACCCTTCTTGGAGTTCCTTTTGCTCCTTTGACCCGCAAAACAATTAATTCAAGAAGGTACAACAGTATATGGACTAAACATCATAAAGAAACCATCTTCATATTATAAGGAAAGGTAGTTAGTTATGCAATTAAATAATCGTTCACATATGAATCATAACATGAATATCATAAACATGAAGAAGATCTATATCAAGAACAAAGACACGTGTTTCTCTTATTATAGACAAATAAAGTACAAAAAAGGAATAATTTCACCTAATTCGTCCTTTCGCAGGCTCCAAGCAGAACTGTCTCCCGGATTCATCTAGTCTCAAGCCTTTAACAAACTCCTTCCATGACTTACTCCATGATATCTCAAGTAGTATGAAATCATCAACACACACAAGGAAACAAGTGTTTCCTGTAGAATGGGGGAAGTGCAGGAGGCACAAGGATCTTCAGACCTGGTGAGGGAAATCTCAGCATAGTAATATTTCTCTCTCTTCTCTCCTCCATTTGGCCTTCCCATAGAAGCCTTTTTATACTTCTCCCAAAGTAGTTTTTTAGTTGGGAATTCGTTGGGAACAGTTGGGCCACGGGCACTAACAGGTAATCAACAGGTAAAACCTATGATCTCCGCCCGAAATTAAGGAGATTTATTTTTTTTAAGTGTTTTTAAACATATACGCAGGTTGGGTATACACAGACCCGCGTATACATGTGTTTAGCTCAGGGAAATGTCATGTATAGGGAATAAAACATTGTTTTTTAAATTTGGGACCAGGTCTGGAAGTTTCCCTAGGCCATGAGTGCAACATCACAAACCTCAAGAGTGAGATTTGGAGCTATAACAGATGCCCCCTAATATATGAGGTCAGAAGGGGTACATGATGGCCGAAATGTATTAAGCAAGTACATGGAAAGGAAATCTATCGAAAACTGATAAGGACTGCACCAGAATTCATCCTGCCAAGCCACAAAAGGAGATCAGAAAGAAACAATGTCTAAGGCGGGCATACCCATGCTCAGAGAAAGTACAACATGTCCGCATATCGAGTACAAGCGGATCCACCAAGTATGAAAGTAAAAATGACTGGAAAATACATAATGGATCATCTGATCATGATCGAACAAGTACATGTCTGAATGTCACATATAAGAATGTCAATGATGCTGAAGGATGAAGCGAATCACTGATATCAAAGACTGATCCCAAAAAGTACCAACTGAACATGATGGAATAAGATGGTACTACACTGCAAACTTAGGTGCCAGCATATAAAATGTCGCCATGAATGACTGCAACATATAAGGTGAAGTGGTATCTACTAGCAACAACAAGAGCAACTGTCAAGTGAACCAATGAATGTTGATACAACATGAGGTCTTCACCAACCATCGTGGTACATTTCTACAGCATGGAAATAAATGATCTGAAGTCGACCATGTGATAAATCGTTTGATTACTGGTCATTGATGTATATCATTAATAAACGCGAGACTACTCACCGATAATGATAATGAGCGTTAAGATACCCAGTACAATCCAAAAAGTGTGAATAGATGAGCTGGAGTCGAACACCTGTAAGAATCTATTGATCAGTAGACAATGATGGTTTCCCACTGTCGATAGCGAAGGATCTGCCACTAATGATTGCAAACCCCAAGGTACTGCCAAATGAACTCTAGATCTTTGCCCCAGAGCAATGAGTCGACGTCAATAGGGAAAGATCCCCTAGAAGGAAGGAATTAAGGCATCCTCCATCAATCTAGCACGAGTGTAACCCGTAGGCCAATAATGTGGAAGGAATCAAACGAAAAATATGTAGTAACCAAACCGAAGTACGTTTCCGGCGTACACAAGATGTGGCTAGCGCACGGCAGAAACCCTCTAAACCAACCAATAATGAAAGCTAACACAAAGGCAAGGTATCCACCAATAAGGTCAAATGGAAACCAAGGTACTGCACGAATCCCAATGTGTGATAATGTAAGCTGATGTCAAACACAAGGGAAACCACTCAGTCAAAGACCCATGATGTTGATCGATGTTGAGCACAAGGTGACCTATCAATAATGAAAATAGGGCCAGGGTGCAGCTCTAGGCTTGTCCTTAGAGTAAGATGTCGCCGTCGATAAGGACAAGACCCGCCAGCAAGAAGTCAATGGAGACCTTCTCAAACCGGCACGAGTAAAGGACCAATATAACTGATGTGATGATAGACATAGCACTGACAACCAGAGATGGCCGACTGAAAAATAACTCAAGAGACACCGCAGAGAGGCCGACTCAGGCTAACTTCCCTTGAACAAAAGCACGACTCAATGTGACTATGTGGCAGCATATGATGACTCTGTATAAGCTCGTTGCGTAGGAGGCACACACGAACCCTCCATATGATTGGAAGAGATAACCAATCGGGGGAGAACTGACTCAATAACAAGGTTAAGGCATACCTAAGTCAAACTAAATCCCACCCAAACGGAGGAGACTTTGCTTCAAGTGATTTGTTCAAGGGCGACACGACTGACTCTAGCTGCCAACAATAAATGGAAATATTGTCCCGTTCCCGCTCTTTTTTGGAATATATAATTTTTTTGGTCTTTTTCTTTAAAGTTGGAAAAAGAATAAAATAATGCTATAGTACAGTGGAAAGAACGAGTGTCAGCGAAGCAGATGATCTAGTTCCTGGGATTGGAACATTCCCATGCTCGATGCAGGGAGGCGAAAATTGGCCAGAGACACTCAAAGGTGTGTTCCTTCCATGGGTCAAGGTGTGTCAAGCTGCAGAGGTCAAAGGTATGCAAGTTTTATTTTGCAGTCGTCATGGTCAAAAGTTGGCTTAAACACGAGTCCAAGTGAAGCCGGCTTAACGCCAAAAGGTGTAGATAGTCAAAATGCAATGCAGTAGTACAACTCAACACAAAGGAGCCTCTAGGGTATAAGGCCAGAATGAAACGAAGAAGCAAAGAGGAATGAGTCTTCATCGTATAAGTCATGGTGGCACTACAGAGGACTCCCGAACCTACTCAAATTGGAGTAGCATGGGCAACAAATCATTGAGGTGCTAACTAGGATGCCCATGTAAAGGATGGCTCTACCATCGTGTCATGATTTAAAGAATCAGCGAGTGAAGATGGTTTGCGAACCATAACACGATGGGATCGACCCTATGGAAAGTGTGTCGACAGATGGAGACTAGTATGCATAATGCAACGGAAAAAATGGCTTCCCTAACTTATATGCCAGTGAGAAAACGATACCTGCCATGATGGGTCAGCAATCATGGAACTGTCTCGAAACTGTTGAAAACGTCCAAAATGTCTTGAAAATCAAACCATACTCGACATTCCAAGCTCCCAAGTTAAAAGTTACATGAGACCAAACAAAATCAAGTTTTGAAAAAAATTTGACATTTTCAAAGCTTATAAAAAAGTTTTTGGACTCACCATTTTCACCATTTGAGTTTGAGAGCAGAGAAGTGTAGCAAAAGGAGCAAACTTCCCATACGCCAAATTCAACCGTTCAGATTCTTCCAAAGTCTCCAGGTAACTCTCATTCTTATCTTGTAATTGATTGTGACTAGTTTTAGAAGTTTTGATTAATGTTTTACCGTTGAGTTTTTTGCCAAAACTTTCTCCGCGGCGTATACGCGGGTTGGTAATATGAAACCCGCGTACACGCGGGCCCTACACGCGGCTGTGTGTAAAGGGACCCATGTATACGCTGCAGACATTTCAAACATAAAAATAACGGTTCAAATTGATTTTTCTTTTAGGATGCTAGTCACCTGGCGAGAAAGAGAGGATACCACGGTAGATGATGAAGTTATGAATAGTCCTGAGGCTTTAGATGCATTACGGGGATGCGGTTTGCTGAAGTTCTTCAAATTTCCAAATATGAAAGCAAACACATGTCTGCTCGAGATGCTTCTTGATTATTAGAACATCGAGGAGGATGCTTTTATGATTGACCAGATGCCACTCAGAATAGAAGTGGAAGATATCTATTTCATCACGGGCCTTTCCCGAAGGGGAGAGGTAGTACATTCCCGAGGGAGAACACGAAGCAGTCTCTCGATCGAGGACTACGTACAAATATATTGCCTGGGACATCCGAAGAAAGTCGAAAGTCATATTTCCATCACACATGTGGCGAGTCTATCATTGAGGATAATCCTGTTCACCATAGCTCGAGTGAACGGATCCACTTCTCTGCATCAGGCATCATGGCTAACCATGAGCGTGGCAGTTGACTGTCTCACCACTATGTTTGTTTGGTGTACTCCTCTTCTGGCTAGCATGAAAAGCCAACTCACTTCTATCAAGAGAGGACAGACCAAAAACTTCAGTTATGGGACTATTTTGTGTTCTTTCTTCTTCAAGAGAGTCTCTGCACTTCGTCCCAGAGTGCCAGTTTCAATCAGCGCCCCACGGGATCTTCGAATCGGCCGGTGGGCTGACCTGATGAAACATCTGGGAGGTGGGGAGGTCCCACGGACTGCTTTTGACGATGACTTCTTTTCCTGGTGGGATCAACATATCATCGCCATTGATGACTACCCCTATGTCAGGTTGGATTTCCGAGGAGATCCCGATCTAGCATTACCACCGACCGCAGCATGGGGTGACATTGGTAAGTGATTTTTGATGTTATGATTTTTTTTTTTTTTTTCAAATCTAATAATGAACTTTGAAAATGTTTTTGATAGGATTCAAATGACTAATATAATGATCATGTTCCAGATATTGGGCCAGTACGACCAGATGAGTTCCCACGGCACAAACGTCGCAACCAAGGGGTCGAAGGGGCGGCTGTAGCCACGGAGTGAACTCTACACACAGTTCAACAGCATTTGGTGAGGCTGACCCACTGAGTGCCGATGGCGGTGGTAGAGGACCTTCCTATAGAGATGCAACGTCATGTGGTTGGCATGCCACATGACTGGGTCCGCACTTTTAGGCATGTAGCCAATGTAGTAGTTGCCTACTTAGCCGTTCATCCTGAGCTGGGGAATTAGACATAGTGGACATGATTATGGGAATTTGAGTCCCAATTTTGTATATTTTTTGGACAGACTTATTTACACTCGAGACGCTTTATGATATATATATATACAGTTTGACTTTTTGATGCTTAATTTATTGTGATGAATGATTGATGTGCCAGTCTAATGCTTGATTAGCGATAAAATCAGCTAACTAATTATGAGATCTTGGAATATGAAAATAATTAATATAAGTAAATAATCTTTGCAACAACCTCACCCTTAAATACTGGCGATATAAACATGGATCCCTTACCCGATAAATGTTATTTAATTGTGA